>DF358400.1:15249-52397 GCA_000787875.1 Solanum virginianum
GGGGAGGTGATCAGACATGATATGGAGGAACTTGATCTCACCAAGGACATGACCCTAGATAGAAAGAAGTGGAGGTCGCGAATTAGAGTAGTAGGCCAATTGGTGGTAGGGTTAGGTGGTTATCTAGTCATGGAATATAGTAGAGTAGAGGAGTAGTAGTGTTTTGTTACATGTGTGGTTTTTATTTGTTGTTTCTGTGTTTGTATTAGTTGTTGTTTTGCTCTTCCCTTTCTTACTGTTTGTCATATCTTGTTTATTTAGCTTATGAGTTTTTGAGATGAGGGTTCCCAGAAAACAGCCTCTCTACTTCTATGAGGTAGTAGTAAGGTCTGCGTACATTCTACCCTCCCTAGACCCCACTTGTGGGATTGCACGGGGTATGTTGTTGTTGTTATTCTCTAACGTGTTTCTTCAAGAGTTGTTAGATTGCTGGGCTTAGACCTTAGAGTACCTGAATTTGCATACAGTTAGCTAGTATGTTGACAAGATCCACAAGGAAAAATATTGGTATGGGTTTTGTGGGTCTTTTGGAAGTTAAATGGTTGTTGCTGCACATTGTTTCCATACCAGTGCAGCTTATCCCAAAAAAGGAAAAATGATGGGAGTTGACTAGGGAAGGTGGGGCTTGCATATTCAGTGTAATTAGAAATTCACTGCTACATGGTTTTTTTCTTGTACTTAAGACTTCAGTTTACATTAAATTTGAGTACCTCTCCAGGCCTCTTTGCATCCTTTTGTTGTCATAACACCAAAAATTCATATCTGTATTTCTTGTGCATTAGGGATTGCATGTCAAGCCAAGAACTCGTGGACTTTGTGGGGAAACAGTTAAAACACGTGAGTTTTTAATTATTTTGTTTGCGGTTATAAACTCATGCATTTCAGTTTGTAAAAATTAATAGTGCCACCATTTGAGCAGGAAAATAGGCTGTCAGCTATTTGTGAGACAGTGATGGATAAATGTTTGGCCCCATCCGCAGGTGGAGAAGGATGCGATAACATGACCATGGTCTTGGTACAATTCAAGAAACCTTTCAAGATTGTCACATTGAACAATGAACAACCATTGCCCTCTGATCAAAATTGATGTAACGGAAGCACAGCAACAACCCTAATGCCATAGCAGGGTCTCAATATAATGATAATCCAGCTAAAGAAGCCTGAAACCAGTGGTAACACTTCAACATCTTCTATACAGGATGAGTCGTGGTGTCACTGTAAGCTTTGAAGTTCTGATGGACAAAAGGTGGTGTTTTTAGATAATATCAGATCTGTATATATGCTCAACTCGTGACCTTTTCAAGTGCGGGGATAGGTTTTTATCTTTAAATAGGCCAATAATGTACACACAGTTGCTCTGAGGAGCATTTTCAGTTTAGTGGAATTGGTGAGTGTCGCATTTTCTGGTTGTAGAAAGGACTATTAGTTGATATGCTGAAATGTGGATTTTGATTGTTGCTGTCCAGAGAACGCCAATGCATGAGTAATAGCTATCTTTTTGTACACAGCAAGATATCAATGCTGTTTCTGCAATAAGCTTTTGTGTTGGAAATTGTTACTACTCCGACTACTATTATAAGTTATCACTCTTTTGATATGGAGATTCTAATTTGGTCAGGTCAAAATCTAACTAGCGCGGGGAACAAGGATACGCTTCCTGAATGATTACATCTACGAACTGATTCATCTGTTTGAGTTGTTTGTAGGGCTAAATACACTTTTCTTATAGGTAATGCTAAATGACACAAAAGAGTTTGGCACAAATTGACACAAAATATCAATTGACATTTATGCTTTTTTGGGTAATGACCACTGAGATTTCTCTAATTTTTTACCTGGGTTATGCCCTTTTTGGGTAATGACTTGCACCAGAGACTTCGCCTGTGAAGTAAATCATCGCACTCACTGTCCAACCAATTGATTCTGGGAGCGATTCATCCTTCCCGAACGTAGCATACAACTCTCTGTTGTACTGTGCTCTCCAAGCGTGCTTGTTCCCCCCCCCTCCCCTGCCCCCCGTCTTCCTTACCCTAGCAAGTCTTTGCCACTTTTTGGGTAATATGAGTCAAAGCAATAAAAAGAATATTTCTAGTAGAACATCTTTCACAATCTCTGGCAACCACTAGTTTCCTTCCACATTTAGCTTTCCTTTCAAAATTATTTACTTCAATATATAAATAATATATTGCCTTTCGAAGGTCCAAAATTTTTTCAAAAAAATTAAATACAATCAAAACGGACCTCATTTTTTGGTTTTGAATTGAATAAATAAATAATAATATTTTATTTTATTTCAATTTCATAAAAAAAATTGAACAAATATTTTTCAATTAATTTTAATTAACAGTTTACTCTATATAATTGTTTTTATGGAAAAGGCCTAAAATGCACCTTACCTATGTGAATTAGTATAAAAATACCCTTCGTTTACCTATCAGACCAAAAATAACCCTAATGTCAACCTTTGGGGTATTTTTTGCCCTTATTTATAACAGCTGAAAATTAAATTCAAAATTAAAATATTCATTAATGACGTGTAATTGTTCTGTTGGCCAACCTAATATTTAATTAAAATATTAAAATAAATTTAAAAACTCAAACCCACCTGTCCCAAAGGCCCACCTATAACAAAGGTCCATATCAAAACCCCCAATTTCTATAAAACATAGCACTAACCTAAACATCAGATCGAACACTCCTATCAACTCCCAATTCTCCTTCTTCTAGTCAAATTTTCTTTATTTACCGGTGCTTGCTTGATCCTCTTGAGAATTACTCTCAAGCACCACATTAGTTGGTATTGTCTTTGGACTACATTTTATTAGTTGAACTCGTGAACATGTTGATGCTTTTAGGATTTTTATGTATTTCTGAATCTATTTGTTAAGTGATTTCTTTTATTGCTATTTATATGAAATCATGTTCGTGTAATGCTTCTTATTCAATATTACTACTTCTCATTTAGTATGTTTTATTGACATTTTGAATAATATATAGAATATATATTAGCAAAAAGTGTGACAATTATTTTGTAGCTAAATATTTTTAAAATGAAAAATTGAAAATAATATTTGCCAAATTGCGACGGAAATAGCTAGAGAATTTTTGTAGCTAACGTTTCTGGGGAACGAAATCAACCAACAAACTATGACGGATTTTATATGTGTTTGCTCGGAAAATATTCATCGCTAAAATTAGCGACGTAAATATATGTCGCTAATCCATCGTTACATCTAGTGACGGACACCAAAAATCTATTGCTAAAGGGTTGGCTACGAGAATTTTACCGACTGACAAAGGGACTATGAATTAAATGAATTGGGTTGAATAAATTGTCATCTAATTAATAATTATAATATGCACATTTATAAATTGCAATATACTTTGACACAAATTGGCACAAAATGCCAAATGACATTTATGCCCCTTTGAGTAATAACCACTAGTTTTAGCCTTTCCCTCCACATCTTAGCTTTTCCTCCAAAATTATCAACTTCACAAATATCTCTCTAATTAAATCTTGATTTTTGTTTAGCTATTTGTAAATTCAAGTAATACAATTTTATCAAAATGGATCGTAGTGATGGCAATAGTGAAATAAACCGAATATTGAATGATGTTTTTGGATTAGCTGAAAGTGATAGTTTGATATGCATAAATAATGAACATGATGAAGCTTCAGACGGTGGCTATGGCAATGATGATGGTCCAGATGTTTTCTTGGACAGTTCGAATGAAAATCTTCCAATCTTGCTTCGTGAAGAGTTGAATATGTCTAATCAAGTGGATCAAGAATCATATCAAAGTGTTTTAGATGGAGAAAAATCTGACTTTGAGGATATATGGTCCAAAGAAGATGAAGAATATCCAAAAAATGATGATAATTTTTCGGAGCAATAATATATTGATGGTCTTGTTGAAGGTATGAATTTCGGTAATGTTAAAGCTCTCTTCTCATTTTACAAGGAACATGTCATTTGACTGGTTTCAGTGTTGTTAAGAAGAGCACAAATAAATCAGGTTGTGAATATGCTAGGTATGTGTGTTTTGCTTGTGACAAGAGTAGAAAATCAACACCTATAACAATAAGTAAAAGGGTCGATTGTAGAGCAAAAGTTAATTGCCTAGTGGAATCTGATGGTTCATGTCGGGTTACAAAAGTTGTGACAGACCACAATCACCAATTGGAACCTCATTTGTCTTATTTTTTAGCTGCCACAGGACAATAAGTTGGATATTGAAGAGAAGCCTTAACAGTCATGAAATTGCAGGAATAAGACCTTCGAAGAGCATAAGACTGCCGGAAGTCGAAGCTGGTGGTCCTGATAGAATGGGGTGCACTCCCAAAGACTGTCGAAATTACATTCTTCAACAACGAAGGATGAGGATATTGTCCAAGGATGCCGCAACAATATTAAAGTTCTTCTTCGATATGCAGCTGAAGGATGATGAATTTTTTCATGTTATCGACACAGAGAATAGTTCAAGACTTCGATGTAGTATGGGTTCACACACATTGCAAGTATGCGTATTGCGAGTTTGGTGATGTTGTTTGTTTTGATACAACTTACCTTGTAAATCAATGGCGCATGTTGTTTTCTTCAGCACAAACAATCTATTCTTTTGGGTTGCCCTTTGATCACAAGTGAGAATATTGAGACATACAAGTTTGTGTTCTCGACTTGGCTCGCTGCAATGGGTAATGCACCTCCAACAGCTATCCTCACAGATCAATCTGAGAGTATCAAGACAACAATTAGAGAGGTGCTGCCAGACACAATACACATGTATTGCATTTGGCACATCATGATAAAGCTTCCTGCAACGCTAAAGGGTGTGTCGAATTATAGGTCTGCCAAGTTGGAATTTAAATCAATAATTTCAATAGCATCACCATAAATGAATTTGAGGAAAAATGGTGTGACACGCATAACTCCATGCTCTTTTGTATCCATGTTTCAAGCCTCATTTGTTTAGGTGTGGAGGGTATTAGGGTCGTGAGAGACTTCTAGTACTTTGACGAATTCAAGACTTCCCTATGAATTGAGTTTTGGGTGATGGTTTATGCAAGGGTCAACTTTAAACAAGTATAACTTTTAGCACACATTGAACTGGATGACCCATGACATTTCAAATGATAGCCTTTTGAGTCATTCCAAGTTCGAATGAAGGAGTTATGCCCGAATCTGTAGAGCCCTCCCGTGTAGTGATGCCACACGACCGTGTCGCATCTCACGAGCCGTGTGACTAGCCTGGGGCCTAAAATGGCCACTTTATGGCCACGGAATATGCCACGACAGGCCACATGAGCCATGTGGTGTGGCACGGGCCATGAGGCCCTCCGTGAGGCTTCTGGAGCGAAGATGTTTGTAAGTGTAAAATTACCATCTTGTAACTTTCGTGAAATTTTCTAAGTATGGTTTTACGGACCAGTAAATGGACAGTGTGACTTCACACAGCTAGTGAACCAATCCATGAGGTGACACTTAGGCAAAAATTCCAAGTGTTGTCCAAGTTTCCAATTTTTAAAAATTGTATAAGTGTTGGTTCACGGGCACTCCACACGAACCGTGGAGTGCCACACGACCCGTGTAACCTCAAGTAAGGTGACACTTTATCAATTTTCTCTTTATTTCATTAATGATATTTTCGTGAATTTAATCCATTCTAATGACCTTCTTAGACTTCCAATGCTATCTTAACCTCCCCAAAAGACCTAAACCCTATTCCAAAGGATCAAAGTCATTACTCTTAACTTGAATGCACTCTCAAATTCTCTCAAGAGCCTCCATCGAAACCCCTATACAAATTCAAGGAAACTCAAAAGCAAGTTTTGGATTCTAAGACCCACTTCCAAGCTTGAAGTCTTTCACAACCCAATTTCAAGAAATTCAAGGTCTAAGGTATGTTGGTTTCAACCATTGGGTCCTTTCACCCATGGTGCCCAACCTTTATTTTTATGTAAATTTCATGTTTTCAAGTTAGATTATCTATGGATATCTTCTACTATGAAATTCAATGATAAACTATTTTGGGGTTTTATAAAATATTGGTTGTTTAAGCATGTTTTGAGCTATGAATCTATGATCTATGATGAGATTTGATGAGAGGTTTCAATGTATCTTACATGAGAGTGTTATCAAGTGTTGGTGGGTTGATTTACATTAAGTTTTCTCACATGATTTCACTCTTGAATTGCATGATTTTAAACTAGAATTACACGCCCGCCAAGTGTTTGATAAAATGTCTGGTTAAGGGTTCTTGGGAGGGCCTATTGCATGCTTATGGGTTTAGTGACTTTATGAAGATGAAAGGAATATATGTATGCATTAAATTCATGAAAAATACTTATGATATTGTAAATGAATTGTTGGACTCCCTTGCTTTTTGTGTTCTTGGGAAAAAGAGAAGTTCTTACTTGATACTTGAATGTGATGGTTTGATGAACTATTTTCATGACTCCTATCAAAAAGATTATATCGTAAGGTATGGATATTCTATAAGATCTACCGAAAAGGCTATGTCGTAAGGTAGAATGACTCTTGGTTCCTACCGAAAAGATTATATTGTAAGTTTAGGACATCCTATAACACCTACCAAAAAGGCCATGCGGTAAGGTACAATTCATGGTTCCTACCGAAAAGATTATACTATAAGGTAGAATAATTCGCAGCTCCTACCTAAAAGATTATATCGTAAGGTATGGATATTCTATAAGATCTACCGAAAAGGCTATGTCGTAAGGTAGAATGACTCTTGGTTCCTACCGAAAAGATTATACTATAATGAAGAATAATTCGCAGCTCCTACCTAAAAGATTATATCGTAAAGTAGGAGACGCTTTATACTACCTACCAAAAAGACTATGTCGTAAGGTTGGAGTATTGGTAAGACTCTCAGAAAAGGTTATGTCGTTAGGCGAGTGGGTGGTTATGTGGTCCATCTCAAGCATGTTTGTGTAAGGTTCAAGCATACTTATATTCCACATTGGGTTTACGTTTCTTAATTATGACTAAGCATATTTTATTTCAAGCATTGATCATACATGCCATATTAATATTACACTATCTCTTGCTTATGCTTATGCATTTTGATTATGTTACTTATCCCTTGTTGCATTGCATCCTACATGCTCAGTATATTCAAACGTACTAATGTATACTTTATGCCTACACAATATTACCATTAGGAACCGGAGCTCCTCACGATCATCCTTCACACAGTTAGTTTTGGACATCTTGAAGTTAAGCTTTGCTGAGTCCTCAAGTTCGGGGACACTAGCTATGCCACTACTGCTTATGTTATCTCTTTATGTTGAGCTTGAAAAGTGCCTTGGGCCCCGCCCATTCTATGTCTAGAGGTGTTGTTGGACAAGTGATGTAATTATGCTTGAGTTTTGACTCTTCTATAGTTTATGCTATTAAAGACTTCATTTAGTCCCTTTATCCTTATTTATACTCTTTTGATGCTGATTACTTTGCTTCTGCAACCTAGGATGTGCGATTGATATGCTAAGAGGCTTGTTTGGGTCCCTTCGGGTTCCCATTCGCCATGTCACGTCTAGGCCGTAGGCTTGGGTCGTGACAAAACTTGGTATCAAAGCACTAAATTAGTATTCAATAAAATGACTTCAAGTTACGAGGACGCATTGACACTATTTTTGTCATTTTCTCTTATACATTATGATCGTCCAAACATAGTACAAGAAGTAATTGGGAATTGCAAAGTCACTTTTAACATATATTAAAATTTTTAATTTAATAAATATTATATTTTTACTTAATTTTGTACTTCCTCATTGTCATTGGAACACAAAACGACATCGTTTATTCATGGAATAAGGTCATCCGTCAGATTAAAATTAGAAAATGCATCTTGATCGTTCATCTAATCTAGAAGTAAAAGACCTTCTAAGAAGCGGTCTCTGAGCTGAGAAAAATGGTAAGCATATAGTAGAACAGAGAAGAGAAGATAAAAGAAGAGAAGAATGTCGGGATTCACTCAGCAGGAAGAAAATAAGAAGCCCGTCGTTAACGATGTCCAGCCCATCATTAATGATATCCACGTTCTCCTCAAAGTAAAGGCCCATGTCTTTTTTGTGATTTTTTTGGATTTTTTCCTTTTTTTGGGCTACAATTATTGATTATGTATATAGTTTTAAAAACCCTTGTTACACTCAAAACGACCTATTTTGATCGTATTTAAAGTTTAGAAGGGGTTGGGAAAGGTCTGAAATGCCCTTCACAAAATTTTGAAAAAACTTTGCCTCGGGTATACGGGGTTCACAACGCAGACCTAATGTATTTTCGAGGGTATTTACCGAAAATTCTCCGAGCGAGTTTTCTAATCCCGTAGAAAATTTTTAGACAAAATTTAAGTGTTGGTCCATAGCAAGTGCGTGTCGTACACCTGTCGCGCACTCTTACTAGAATTCATTTTCTCATAAAAAAGTATCTTTTGATTCAGTTGCTCTAAAAATCAACCGAGACCACTTTCCCACTCAATTTTTATGCTGATCTGAAACGATCCGAAAAAGTGCCTGAAAACGTGCCTCGAAATGCCCAAAATTTTAAATTCCATATATCTCAAAATTTATTTGGTATTTTGAAATCTGACTTCATATTCTTGTTCAGGGGGTCCAAATTAGGTGAAAAAGGGTCTAATCCCCATTTAAGAGCGAAAGGTCAGCAATTATGAAATTCCATGAACGCAAATTCTAGTGGGGTTTCCACGTTGCCTTCGCGACGTGCCCCAGTTCATTTTAGGATTATTTTTTTTAGTTCGGTCCAAGACTTTTAACTCTTGGGCCTAAGTGTTCCCAAATGTGTTTTTACCTATACTTAGCCAAATTTTACCGTTATATCATCCTAAACATTTCACAATACTCCCCAAAACACTTAGTCATATTTTCACTTCCCAAACTCAAGACCCAAACCATCATCCCAAGATAAGTCCTTCAAGGTTCTTCTTCAAGCTTCAAGTCTTCATTTTCAATCTTTATCAAGTTCATCTCTAAGCTAAGGTATGTGAGTTTCTTTCATGGGTTCCTTTCACCCATGATACTCAAGCCTCTTTTTACTCAAATTGTATGATTTAAAGTTAATTTACAAATTGGTCTTGCTTATTATGAAATTCACTGCACACTATGTTAAAGCTATGTAAAGTTATGACTGTTTTGATGTGTTTGAGCTATAGATCTTGGATCTATTATAAGATTTGATGAGAGGTTTTGATGTATATGTCTTGACGGTGTTGCAAGGTTTTGATTGATGTTTTACAATGGATTTTCTTGCATGATTTTATCTCTAAATTGCATGGTTTTATACTACCATTTCACACCCTTTAAATGTTTGATAAAATGTTCGAATGTGGTTTCTTGAGGAGTTGAAGGTCCTAATCATGAGATATGATATGAATGACTATATGATGATGAAATGAGCTTATGTATATGATATATTCTATATAAAGTGTTGCATTAGACCATTCCCGATCAAAGTGGCCTAGTTGAGGGGTCAACACCTCAGCCATTAGGGTGATGGGTGCTATCATCACTAACCTTGATGAGGGGTTTGTACCTCACAACACTAGGGTGATGGGTGCTATCATCAGTAACCTACCAAGGGGTTTGTACTTTGAAAATCTAGCTTGGTCTCTTCTACACATATAATATCCTATATGAGCATGAGTATCTTAAGCATGTTTTACTTATGCATTGATCATGCATGCCATATTGTTATATTATGCCTATTGCCTACTGATATGCATTTTGATTATGATGCTTAATTCTTGTTTGCATTGCATCTTACATACTTAGTACATTTTAATGTACTAATGCATACTCTATGCCTACACAATGTCATCATGTAGGAACTGGTGCCCAAGTTGATCCTCTCCTCCTCCATGTGGCTAGTCGATGCTATTCAAGCTAGTTAGTGAGTCCTCCACTTCGGGGACCTTAGTCTATGATTCTCCTATTATGTAGTGAGACATTCCTCTTTATTATTTATTTTGACTATGAGGGTGAGCCCGTTTACCTTGTCTTGGCCCCTGCTTTTATCTATGTATTAGAGGTGTTTGTTGGACATGCTATGTATCTATGATATGAGTTTAACTCTTGTCTCTTGATTATAATGATGTGCAAGCTTTTCCCTTAGCCCCATTTTCCCCATTCCTTTATCTTTGATGCTTGATTTATTGCTTTTGTGACCAAGAATGTGTAATAATGCTTTATGAGGTTTGCTTGGGGTCCCTTCGGGTTTTCCTTGCGCTGTGTCACATTTAGGCTCTAGGCTTGGGTCATGACATGATCGCATTTTTGGCCTTGGATTTGCCATCATAGTGTGGGAAGACATGTTATACGCACATCTGTCACACCCCTAGAGCGTACCCTTGGCGTGGCATCAAATATTATTGCTAGCCCCTGAGTGAACCACTTGGACTCATCGTCACATCGTACTCAACAATGAAAGAAGAACTCAAGCAAAATGTCATATGCAAGGATAAATCGTATAGTATATAAAGAACTCTTTCGTACCATACTTGTAAAATAAAATAGGTTTTAATACATCATTACTCGATACTCCTCTACTCAGTGTCTATGAAGCCTCTACTCAACAAGTCTAGATGGTGTCATGAAATGCCATGAAAACCCAAAATCAAAGAAAGAACACAAAAGAACTGAATCAGCAGAAGATAAAAGGGCTTCGCCAGAGAACAAGGAGGGCTCATCGACTCTGAAGTGTACTGAATTCGGGTCTCAACGATGCGCGTGTTGAGATCCTCTATCACCTATACCTGCATAAAAAATGATGCAGGCCCAAATGGACATCAGTACATGAAATATACTGGTATGTAAAATAGCTTAAGAAAAGTAAAGCTCAACTCACTCACTTCGACCCAACAACTCATGCTCAAATTAGTTTATGCAAGTTTAGAGTAAATCATGCTTAAAAGTTAGCTCAGTAGGAATAGACTCATTTTAAAACATCATGCTCAGTCAATGTTGCTTGGGATTTTCTCTAACCGACATACTCCCCAACCTGCCATAATTTATGGTAATGTATAACAAATTCAACGTCGTTGCCATGCCCTCCCTTAACTTGCCACAAAAAAAGGTGATCAACTCTCTCTTGTCCATAATAAATGTGCACTTGCGGGACTAGAATCACCAGAGTGAGCTGGAACAGCTATCCTACGCTAGCGAAGTAGTTCTGTGGGTTAAAGTAGAAATATATACTCGCTCCCCGCTCGGTGCTCGATACTTCCCCCCAAGACTAAAACATGTTCAACTCATCAATCAGCTCAATCCTTAGTCCTCATTCAATCAACTCAAAACTCAGTGCTTAATCAATCAACTCAAATCTCAATGCTCAACTCAACTCAGTTTCTCATTAGCTCAATCAATCAATGCAAGAAAATCAAACTTGACTCAGACTCAAACGGTCAGTTAGAATTACTCAATTTACTCACTATGTAATGCAAGCAAGATATTCATGTGTAGTAACATATGGGTAACTCAATGCAACATTCTTCTCATGCTCAATCCTACTCAAAGTACTCAACTCATATACTCAACCTCAACTCATTAACATGCATGAGATTATAAAATCATGAAATTTAGGGTTCATGCTATCAAGTATGGAATACCTGTATAAAGCTCATATCAATACTCATGCAATATAGCAACTATCTCATGTAACAAGATAGGACCTCGTTAATGAATATAAAAATTAGTATTAGGGTAGTAGAATTTCTCAAATCTCAACTCTTTTCCAAATCTTGACTCAACATGATGATGGGGCATGTAAAGAAAGGAATTTCACACTTTGATAAGCCTTTCATACCTGGGAACAAAAGAATAATCGAACCTAGGTTGATCCTTGCTCTTGGATTGAAAACCCTAGCTCTTTTTTCTCCTCCAATGCTCTAAAGAATTTCCCCCAAGGTGAATAATGAAGAATGAATACCTTAGGGTTTGTTTTGGGACCTTATACAAGTCTAAAAATGCTCAAGGATTTAATTAAATGGAACCAAAATGGATAAAAATATCCCTCATTAAAAACTGCTGACAGGGTTTACGAGTCGTAGACTTCCTTTCGTAGATTAGAAGTCCAAAAATCTGAATTGCTGGAAATTGATATAAAACCTTATTCTACGAGTCGTAGACCACTTCTCGTGAACAATGGGATTGGAATTTGAACTCACTGGAACTTTTTCACAAAACCCCTCTCTACGAGTCGTAAAGGGCTCCACGAGTCATAAACTCCTCTTGTAAACTGAAGGGGTCCAGAAACTTGAACCATTGGATTTTTCTATGAAACCCACTTTACGAGTTATAAACCCCTCTACAAGTCATATTGGCTCTCGTAAACCTACCTCTGTATCTTTTTCTTAGATTTTCCTAGCATTTCCTACACATCTACATTCATATTAGGTAGGAAAGAATTAGGGGTGTTACATTATCTCCCCCTTGGTATCATTCGTCCTCAAATGAAGAGAAAACTAGGGAATCGAGTTAAGGCACAAATTGCCCTATGACTCTAACAATCAACCAGCTCTCTAACTCACTTATGCAATTAACAAATCAAGAATTTAACAAGTAGAACAATCAAACAACCAACAAATCATATCAATCCTCACTCAGACTCTAGAACTCTATCATCTATCATATCGAGAATTAAAGGAGAACTCATGGAATGGAAATTCAAGAATTTAGAGGGAAACCATTACCATCAACTCTCTCATCATCAGCAGGCAGGAACAAATAAGGATATTTGGCCTTCATGTCCTCTTCCGCCTCCCAAGTAGCTTCTTCTACAAATTGGTTCCTCCATAATACTTTGACAGATGCAATCTCTTTGGTTCTTAAATTGTGAAACTAGAAATCAAGGATTTGGATAGGAATCTCCTCATAACTCAAGTTGTCTTTCTCTCCAATACTCTCAACAGGCACAACCAATTTTAGATCTCCCAAACACTTCTTAAGTATGGAAACAAGGAACACTAGATGGATGGCCTCTAACTCTGATGGTAACTCCAACTCATACGCTATATTGCCCACTCTCCTTATGATCTAATAAGGACCAATGTACCTTAGACTCAACTTTCCTTTCTTTATGAATCTCATCACACCCTTCGTGGGTGACATTTTCAAATACACCCAATCATTGACCTCAAACTCTAAGTCTCTTCTTGTAATATTTGTTAGGATATCTATCTACTCTAGGTAGTCCTCAACATTGCTTGAATGATCTTCACCTTCTCCATAGCTTTGTGAACCAAGTCTTGCCTAATCAACTCTGCTTCACCTACCTCAAACCATCCAATTGGCGATCTATACCTTTTCCCATATAGGACTTCATATGGGCCCATTTGAATGCTCGAATGGAAGCTATTGTTGTAAGAAAACTCAATCAAAGGCAAGTGGTCATCCTAATTACCCTTAAAGTCAATGGACAGGCTCTCAACATATCCTCTAAGGTCTGAATTGTGTGCTCTAACTAGCCATCAGTCTGTGGGTGAAAAGCAGTACTAAGGTGCACCTTTGTACCCAAACCCTTCTGAAAAGATTTCCAAAACTGGGAAGTGAATTGGGCTCCTCTATCTGAGAAGATAGACAAAGAGACCTCATGCAATCTAACAATCTGTCTTATATAGAGTCGGACATATTCCTCCACGGTGTCAGTTGTCTTGACTGCTAAGAAGTGCACAGACTTAGTCATCTGATCAACTATCACCCAAATCAAATCATGTTGTTTGCGGGATCTCGATAAACCACATTAGGAAACTCACTTACAATTGGAATAGACTCAAGAGAAGGGGACTCAACATCATCAGACTTGACTCGTACAAGGTGATAGATACATCCTTTAGAAATTAGTTATCCCATTCTTGAATCTCAAAGTTCTGAGCCACTTCACATGGCCGTTGGTGCTCAACTTTGACTTGTTGACAATTCGAACACTTGGAAACAAACTTAGCAATATCTCTCTTCATTCTGCTCCACTAGTAGACTTTCCTTAAGTCATTGTACATCTGGAACTGTGGGCCTCTACCATGATCCTCTTTCTAACACCTTCAACATTGGGAACACATAATCTACCTTGATACCTCAATACTCCATCTCCCCGTTTGGCGAAATCCATTACCTTGTGCTTATGTATATCCTCCTTCAACTGTAATAAAATAGGGTCTCAATCTTGTTTCTCCTTCACCTCCACTACTAGAGATAATACAGATCTATTATGTACAAGAACTCCTCCTTAGTCTAATTCATCTAATTGGACTCCCAATCGTGCCAGTCTATGAACTTTTTTGGCTAACTCTCTCTTTTCCTCTTCCACATGGGTGGCGCTTCGCATGGATAACCTGTTAAGAGCATCAACAACCACATTATCTTTACTTGGGTGGTAGAGGATGCTTATGTCGTAGTCTTGAAGTAACTCAACCCATCTCCTCTAACTCAAGTTAAGCTCCTTCTGGGTGAAGATGTATTGCAGGCTCTTGTGGTCTGTGAATACATCAACATATGCTCCATACAGGTAGTGGCGCCATAATTTGAGAGCAAATACCACTGCCGCCATCTCCAAGTCTTGAGTGGGATGATTTGTCTCATGCACCTTAACCTGTCTAGAAGCATAGGCAAAAACATTTCCCCTCTGCATCAACACACATCCTAATCCCACTCCCGAAGCATCGCAGTAGACAAAAAGCTTCTTATATCGGTAGGTAAGGTTGGTCTGGGCCAATTCTTAACTGTCTCAATATTTTGAGTATCCATTCGAATTCCATCTTTAGAAATCACATGACCTAAGAAAGCTACAGATTTGAGCCAAAATTTGCACTTAGAAAACTTTGCATATAACTCATTGTCTCAGAGTGTTTGTAAAGTAATTCTAAGGTGATTGGCATGCTCCTCCTCATCTCTGGAATACACCAAAATAGTATCAATAAACACAATCACAATAATGTCTATATATTTTGTTAATACTCTATTTATCAGGTCCATAAAAGTTGTGGGTGTATTTGTCAACCCAATTGACATCACCAAGAACTCAAAGTGACCATATCAAGTTCTAAAAGCCGTATTTGGGATGTCATATGCTCTCACTTTCAACTGATGATAGCCCGATCTAAGGTCTATATTAGAGAAAACAGTGGCACCCTGAAGTTGGTCGAACCAATCATCAATCCTTGGAAAGGGATATTTATTCTTGATGGTCACCTTATTCAACTGACGGTAGTCAATACACATCCTAAAGGAACCATCCTTCTTTCGCACGAATAAGACCAGAGAACCCCATGGAGCGGTACTCAGCCTTATAACCCTTTCTCTAACAAATCCCTCAACTGCTCTTTCAACTTCGCAAGGGCTATCCTATATAGCAGAATGGAAATAGGTCTGGTGTCAGAAAGAACATTAATTCTAAAGTTGATCTCCCTATCATGAGGGACTCCGGGAAGATCCTCAAGGAACACATTAGGAAACTCACTTACAATTGGAATAGACTCAAGAGAAGGGGACTCAACATCATCAGACTTGACTCGTACAAGGTGATAGATACATCCTTTAGAAATTAGTTATCGGGCCTTGAGGTAAGAAATAAACTTACCCTTCTGCATAATAGAATCTCCTTTCCACTGAATAATAGGCTAATTTGAGAACTGGAATTTGAAAATCTGAGTTTGGCAATCAACAGAGGCATATCAGGTATGAAGCAAATCCATACCAAGGATCATATCAAAATCAACCATCTCCAACTCAATCAAATCAAGAAGAGTATCCCTATTATAAATGGACACCATACAATCTCTATAGATTCTCTCAGCTCAAATGAACTTTCCAACAAGAATAGAAATAGAACATGGCTCAAGCAAGCACTCAGGAAGAATCTCAAATTTACTCCCAACATATGGCATCACAAAAGAACAAGTTGCACTCGGATTAAGTAAAGTATAGCAAGAAAAGGTAAAGACTCAAAGCACACCCATCACAACATCTAGTGCAGCCTTTTGGTCCTATTGGTTCTCTATCACATACAGACGGTTAGTCCCACAGCCTGCCCCTGGTGTAACACCTCTCTGATTACCCCTTGTTGGTGGTGCTATAGTAGAAGTTTGGGCCTTATTGCCCCACATCGGACAATCTCTTTGAAAATGGTCTAGCTGACCACACTTGTAGCAACCATTACCTCCATCTTTGCACTCTCCCAAGAGCATCCGGCCATACCTCCCACAAGATATCTTCCCTCTAGAGCCAATGGTCGCACTTGCTTGATACTGTGCACCCCGTGCCCTAATGTTTGGCTAACCTTGGGGCCTCTAATCATATCTCTTGCTTGGGGCTGGTACATTGGATGAAGATAGTGCATAGTTAGAGGACCTCTTCTGGAAATAAGACTTATCCCTCTTACCCTACTTAGTCTGGATAGGCTCGGGCCCTGTTGATCTAGCCTTCTTATTTAGATGTTCCTCTTTGTCTTTCTTCTTATCTTCCTTAGTTTGCTGGGCATAGACCATTATTCTAGAGATATCCATGCCTAGAATCAACAAAGTGGTCTTGCACTCTCTCTTCACCTGCTTACTCAACCCAAATACAAATTTTCTCATCCTCGCCCTCAGATTTAGAATCATCTCTGGGGCATACCTGGACAGCTGGATGAATTTCATGCTATACTCTTTAACAATCATCCACTCCTATTTCAAATTCACAAACTCCACCATCTTCGCGCCTCTTTACTCTTGAGGGAAGAAATGATCGAGGAAGGTACTCTCAAGCTCATCCAAAGTAGTGGGCTCAACATCCTCACCTCAACTTTCTTTGCACTGATTGTACCACACATTACCCACACCCTTGAGCTGATAGGTAGTGAGCTCAACTCCCTCGGTCTCAGTCACATGCATGGTTTTTAGTACCTTCCAAATCTCATGAATGAAGTTCTAAGGGTCCTCCTCAACCTTGGACCCATGTAGACAGGGAGGTTTATCCTCAAAAAGTCTCTCAATCTGGAGGCAGCTGTCGGCTCATGAGAGCTAGAACTAGGAGTCTGTGAACCCTGGTTTCCACTCTAGGAAGCTACCAACTGTGTGAGCATGACAATAGCTCTTTCGAAGTCAGCCTTAGTAGTAGGAGCAGTAGGTGTCATAGGAACATCAAAAGTCCTGGCCGGTCGGCCTCGGCCCCTCGTTTCCATTTGAGGAGGCACCTCTAAAGATCTCGGTAGTGCTAGTTAAAGAATTCCTCTGGGTTACAGTACGTCTAGAAGGCATCATCTATAATCGTGCAACGCATGAGTTAGAAAAGAGTTTTATAGAGTTTCAACTCTACCACACAAACGCAGAGTACCAAAGAAGTGTAACCATTCCTAAAGTCCTATAGCCTCTCATATATGAAGTGTGGTGCACAACACACACATAAACAAGACTCTACTAGACACAACTTCATAGACTCCCTAGGACTCTTGAACTCTATGCTCTGATACCAATTTTGTCATGCCCCGGGAGGGCACCCTTAGTGTGGCCAGCACTCAGAGACTATTGTTAGCCCTCAAGTGAACGACTTGGCCTCATTGTCATATCGTACTCAATAGCAGAAGAAGAACTCAAGTAAAATATCATATGTAAGGATAAAGCATGTCGTATATAACAATTCTTTCATACCATACTTGTAAAATAAAATAGGTTTGAATACATCATTACTCGATACTCCTACACCCAGTGCCTTTGAAGCATCTACTCAACAAGTCTAGATAGTATCATGACAGGCCATGAACACCTTAAATCAAAGAATGAAAATAAAAGAACTAAATCAACAGAAGATAAAAGGGCTCCTCTGGAGAACAAAGAGGGCTCACCGACTCTAAAAGTGTACTGAATCTAGGCCTCAACGATGCACGTGTTGAAATCCTTTATCACCTGTACCTGTATAAAAAATGATAAAGGCCCAAATAGACGTCAGTACATGGAATATACTAGTACATAAAATAGCTTAAGAAAAGTAAAGCTCAACTCACTCACCTCGACTCAACAACTCATGCTCAAATCAGTTTATGCTAGTTTTGAGTAAATCATGCTTTAAAAGTAAGTTCAGTAGGAATAGACTCATTTTAAAACATCATGCTCATTCAATGTTGCTTGAAATTTTCTCTAACCAACATACTCTCCACCCCACCATAAGTTATGGTGATGTACAATGAATTCGACGTTATTGCCATGCCTGCCTTTAACTTACCACGGAAAAGGGCAATCAACTCTCTCTTGGATCCATAATAAATGTCCACTTACAGGAGTAGAATCACCAGAACAAGTTGTAATGACTATCCTATGCTGGCAACGTAGTTCTGTGGGTTAAAGTCGATATATATATATTCGATCCCCACTCAGTGCTCGATACTCCCCCAAGATTAAAACATGCTCAACTCATCAATCAGCTCAATCCTCAGTACTCATTTAATGGAGTCAAAACTCAGTGCTCAATCAATCAACTCAATTTTCAATGCTCAACTCAAATCCATTTCTCATTAACTCAATCAATCAATGCAAGAAAATCAAACTTGACTCAGACTCAAATGGTCATTTAGACTAACTCAATTTACTCATTATGTAATGCAAGCAAGATATTCATATGTAGCAATATATGGGTGACTCAATGCAACATGCCTCTCCTTCTCGAAGTACTAAACTCATATACTCAACCTTACCTCATTAACATGCATGGGATTCATAAAATCATGAAATTTAGGTTCATGCTATCAAGTATAGAATACATGTATAAATCTCATATCAATACTCATACAATATAGCAATTATCTCATGTAGTAAAGTAGGACCTCATGAATGAATATAATGATTTAGTGTTAGGGTAGTAGAATTTCTCAAATCTCAACTCTTTTCCAAATTTGACTCAAGATGAGGAAAGGGCATGTGAAGAAAGGAATTTTGCACTTTGGTAAGCCTTACATACCTGGGAGCAGAAAAATAATCGAACCTCGGTTGATCCTTACTCTTGGATTGAAAACCCTAGCTTCTCCTCCAATGCTCTAAAGAATTTCCCCCAAGGTGAAGAATGAATACCTTAGGGTTTGTTTAGGGACTTGATACAAGTCTAAATATGCTCAAGGATCTAATTAAAAGGAACTAAAATGGACAAAAATATCCCCCATTAAAAACTGTCCACTGGGTGTATGAGACCCCATCTACAAGTCGTAGACTTTCTATGAGTCGTAGACTTACTCTCGTAGACTAGAAGTCCAAAAATTTGAGTTGCTGGAAATTGAAATGAAACCTTGTTCTACGAGCAGTAGGCCATCCTACGAGTCGTAAACCACCTCTCGTGAACAATGGGATTTGAATTTGAACTCACTAGAATTTGTCACAAAACCCTTCTCTACGAGTCGTAAAGGCCTTCACAATTCGTAATCTCCTCTCATAAGCTAAAGAGGTCCTAAAACTTGAACCACTAGATTTTTCTACGAAACCTACTTTACGAGTCGTATTGGCTCTCGTAAACCTGCCTCTACAGCTTTTTCTCATATTTTTCTCAGCATCTCCTGCACATCTACATCCATATCAAGTAGGAAAGAATTAAGGGGCGTTACGACATCTCTCTTTTAGGGGTATTTTGGTAATTTTACTGGGTTATACATTATCTCCCCTTTGGAATCATTCATCCTCGAATGATGAGTAAAGGTAGACGTCAAGGCATAAATAGCAGTAAAGACTCCCCTTAATACTCACTCAATCAATCAAACTCTCGACTCCTCCTCAACCTTAACAACTTCTACTCAGACTTAGGAATGAATGCATCAACTCAAGAATAGACAAATTAATTTAGGTCAAGGGTAAGGACATTACCTTCAACATTCTCATCATCAGGCATGAATAGAACCTCAAAACTCAATCGGTTCAAATCCTTCAAACATCTCGACAATCATTGCTTCAAACTCAAGAAGAAAGTCATCCATTCTAATAAGAAATTGGGCCATCGCGGTATAGAAGACTCTATGTATAACCCTCAAGCTCAGCTCTTCATCTTACTTGTTCTCCTTTTCATGGTACTACACTCCTTTAACCTAAGCTTATAGCTCCTATTCAACTCCTTAGCTATCCACATCCTCTTATTCCATTCACGCCTAACTCTAAGTCTTAAGGTGCTAGTCCTAAGACGATCATGCTCATACCAGTCTAACCCCTCAAATCTGTGTTTCATATCCTTATAGTGACCTTTACTTAGAGAATATTGCTCATTCTCATCACCTTAATATACTCACATAATAGCAACCACACATTCAAGCTTATCACTCTAGCCACTTTATGGTTTCTTTACGGTCAACATCACTTGAGAACCTTCAAACGTACCACAACACATCCACACCTCAATCGCTTGAACTCTTATCATAATGAACACTAATATTCTTTTATCTATCTATCACACTCATCAAAATTTCTCTAACTCCTCCTCCACATCTATAACTTTAAAAGGAAAAAGGTATCAATTCTTTATCAGAATCAAGAACACTCATTCTCTCTCATCAGCCATCACTCTTCTACTATCATCAATCTTTTATCAAGACCGGAAGTGAACCATTCAAAGGGCTTGGAATGAAAGATCATTAGCATGATTAAATGGAGAAATCGTATCTGAGAACATTCGTAACGAAGTACGATCTCCCTCGTCTATCAAGGCTCATTCTAAGTTCACATAAATATACATAGTGTAATACTCAGGTCATATCTCATTCAACATAGGATTGAAAACTCTTAGATCGATGAGATAAGATCAAAATTGATGAATGATGTTATGTTTCTCATCTTCGAAACTCAATATGAACGAGAATCAACATGTGGTGCATGGGACTAGTCCATGGGCGTGGAAATCATACACCAGATGGGAAATAGAGTATCATTTCAACTAAAGCATAAGGAACATCTAATATGGTGAGGAATTAACGTCTCATCTTGATCAACCCAATCCCTATTGAGAACTCGAGCTCTACTTTTGGTTTATCACCTCATTATCTCCCCCTTAGCTTAAGGTCATCTCTCCAATTTTGTGAATTAATTCTCTTTTCTAAGTTAATAAGTACGTATCTCTACATGGTCAGGGAATAACTACCCACAAGAACATCTTAAACTCCTCGGTCATGCTATATTCACATATGCATAATGGCCACTAAGACCTCCTTCGAAGATACCATCTTTAGCTTCCTTTTGTCTCTATGGAAATTTATCAATATTTGCTACTCTTATTGGCATACGTAACCACTTTCTAGAACTCTTACCATCTAAACTATTTTTCCTGCTAACACGCAACTTCTGTGCTCTCATAAATTTATTTGTATGAGAATTAGACTATCATGGAAAACTCATTGTTATTTATCCATAAGCCTTGATCGACTTAATTACTAGGGATGACAAGAATGCTTACATCAGCCTACTCCATGTTGACAACTCAAATATATTATCTAGATTCTTATAACAGTCATGACTTAGAGTTTCACACAACGTCACTCTATCATGGTTACACGTCTTGAGCCTCTTCTATCAAATATTTCATCCTCAACACTCTATTTCCATCTAAAGGCACCTATACCATACTCGTAACATCACACTCCTTACAAGTCAACACCTTGATCTCAAACACACTCTATGGTGAACCTCTTAGGGAGAATCTCCAACTAAAACTATTATCGCCACAATGTTATCCCCTCTTTCACACTACTTCTCAAAATTCAAGCTTAGGTCTAGCACTAACATGTGCATCACACACTTCCCTCATATTATACTAACCCATAATTACTAGGTAAAAAATTAGGAATATAGGCTTACTAAAATCTCATAGCCGATAATCGATCAACATATCCCTTCTTCACAACTCATGTACTACTCAACCATTCACTATACCAACTTATTTGGCCAAGCTCATAACCTTATGAATTACATGGGGCTCCGCTCTCAAAATGATGAGCCTAGTTTAGATCTATCACCTTGTTGGCTCTTAGCACATGCAAGTGTACAAAGTTGACACAAGTAATATAGTGGTCTTTTGAAGATCAGAATGTCGAACTCAAGAGACTTAATATAAATTGGTAAATTTCCAAATTGTTACGTAGATGTAAAATTGAATAAGTTCTGATAAAAAATATTATTAACAACTAGCTTATGAACTATCAATTACTAGAAAGTGTGATTATACTCAAGTTGATTCTTGGGATTAAATATCAATATAAATGAAATTTCAGAATTGTAACTTTGTCGACGTCGAATTAGTTATTAAGCATTACACTTATGTTTGAGTTGTCAATTCTTGATTCAAAGGGTTGAAATTACCAAAATAAGGTTCCACACCTCGTTTTAGCCTATTTTTAATATTTGCCTAATTACATCGTTGAGCGGAGATAGACAATCCAATAAAAATGCATTAAAGATCTTATCCTTTGTTTTGAATCAAGCAAGATGTAGAGGTAGTTGTCACAATTCTCCAATACACAAATCAATCTATTTTCATAAACTGAGCAAGCCTCTTATACTTCCTATGTTCTATGCCTCACAACATCTCTCAAATTCATGACACACAACAAATTCATTTCCAAAGTGATGAAGCTAAAAAATGGAGATTTAAGGAATATAAGAACAATCACAACCCCTTCATAAATGCAAAGATTCAACAACTAAAACATTATTTATGGTTACAATCCCAGAAAATGGTAACTTTAGCAACTCATTATAAGGTTACATACCAAATACATATTCAAACTCATAATCAAAACAAGAAAATCAAGAAATGGAACTAACCAAAGGCTTAAGAACTTGTCTTCTCCTTTTCTTCACTATTTTCACATCCAAGGAAGACACAATGATAATCCCAACTCATATGGGATATCTTATAACACTAAAAATTCTTGAAAATTTGGCTTTTCCTCAAGTCTGCGTTGCAAACTTAACATACTTTTTGCGCACTTGCTATTTTTGTCGGCTGACTTAGAAAACACCTTTTTAACACTGGTCCATGATGCGGACCTGAATGCAGACCAAGTTTTAAATAGTTTTGTAACTTCACAACATGTTGATTGTCTCCACTTGGTTCATGTACAACTCCGAATTAATGTATTCTAGTAAAAATTCATGAAAACCACAACAACATGGTGCACTTGGTCCAACATTAGCAAAATATGCAAAATAGTTATATAAAAAAAGTCTAAAACATTATGATTTGACCCTCAAGTATCACTCTACTTATGAGATTTTTGACTAGTTAGGCGTATAAATACGCCTAAGATCACCACCCCACACTTAAAGCTTTTGTTTGTCCTCAGGCAAATCAAGACACATGCATGCAACACTTTCCTAAATAGTATGTATAGTAAGCTTCATATGAACAAATATTTTGAACCCAAGTATACATCATTCAAGAGTTGTAACAACATTACTCAATTTAAGCACTTGATGAATTGATGCAGACTCACATGAAAGTTCAGTTAATAACATCACCTAGTTGCCAGCCTTACATGATTATGTATCCTCACGAGAAGAATTACCCAATTCACACAATTCAAACCTATAAGTAGACTAGAATTGGGTACAACATCAACTCTCACTCTCAAAAATGAAGTTTCACATTGCTTCTAGTTCCTAAAAACTTGCCCTTAGTATAAACTTGACCTCATAGGATTTCTTTTGAAAAATCACTTAGGTCTTCTTATTTGGTTGTAATGTAGGTTTAAAGGCTGGTGGGATCAACTTCTGAATATAGCAAACAAGGCTTAATTCCCAAGCTCTTAAGCTTACATTCCTCTCTTTTGAAATATTACCTTTATTTCCACTTAACTCAACATCTCTTATTATCATTCCTTACTCATATATATACCACCAATATCCAAATTATACAAAAAAATTTATAAAATCTGATGTATATATAGTAAACTCAATTTTTTTTATATATATGTGTATACTGCTCATGAAATCTTCGTTCAGTTCAGCTATTTATCCTCTAAGCCATTTTCCTCAAGCGCTTAACACTTTGGATCAATATGATTGAATTTTAAAGAACAAGCTTGGCTTGAAATATAGTTAATCAAATAAAAGGGACTTAAAAGCTCAAAGGGATTAATTAAGGTGTTGACATTAGGTGGATAAAAGGCAAAAATTTATATAGGCTACCAAAGAAATGCCTCGATCCAATTCAACTGGCTAACTTAAACCGAGGATTAGACGAGGAAGAGGAAGATTATGATGAAGAAGGATAGGTATTGTTACTCTAATGTGTTTAGAGCAGTTACAACAACTCACAATTCCTTACTAAGTCACATTCACATACCAAGTAAGTTCTAGCAGCTATAACAATGTAGACCAACAATTATCCTCACTATCATATGGTACATTCTCAACATAAGGCAACACTAGATTCACTATCACCTTGTTCTCATGAGTTCAACATTAAGCATCTAAATTCATTAAGTAGCAATTTTGAATATTAGCTACTAGAAAGTCAAGAATTAAGCTATCTTAGTTCATAACATTGGCATACAAAATTTATATTTACATACTACAGACATTCTAACATGAGACTCGATTCGACAAGTACCCTTAGGACGATTGTCATCCATACATCATGGGGTCCTGTCACTCAACTATGACTACTAGAACTTGTACAATTTAACCAAACACAGTCATATCACAATTTTAATCTTAAAATATAAACATAATCCACTATTTTAATCTGAAAACACAAACACAATACTACTTAAAAATATAAGTCATAATCCAAAAATAACAGGTGTCCCAAACTAACACATAAAAACTAATGCCTCAACATTTTACTATTGTCTCAACATAAAATAAAATCAACTGGACTATTAAAGCAAATGAGGATTTCTCATCCCACACTTAGAACGTAGCACTGTCCTCAGTGCTTGCCATACATACCTATGGAAAAGTGGTGCTCACTCATCATCATCCAGATCGTCTAGTAAAATGGGTTATCCCCCTACAAAAAAAGGTGGATCCTCAGCTATCTCCTCATCCTTCGACTCCTCTGACTCCCCATGCTTTTCTCCTAGGTTTGTGGGCACGTCATCTTCCACTGGCTCAATGAATCTCGGTCCTATTCCCAACACAGCTTTGGCGTGAGCATTCAACGGGTATCGAACCTCAACATAGCAGAGCTCCTCGAGGGTGGAAGGTCAGCCACCAATCTGCTGTAAAAGCATCTGTAGTCCGTACATACGGTCCATAATCAGCTCATCTCGATAAGCTCTCTCAGCGGTGGTCAGCACTGGTCCTAGAGATACATCGGGCCCCTTACCATAAGTAGCAACATAGGGTGGGGCCTAAATGATTAGGATATAGTTTGCCTCCTCCTCCGGTACACTCGCACTATGATATAACTCAGTTATACGACCCCCAAATGCATACCTTTGACCTTTATGGGTCTTTGCCTTTCTCATTGCAATCTTGAAAATTGCACCACAGTTCAATGTCATCTCTTTTATGAGTGCATAAGTGAGGCAAATACGATCCCTAGTGACATTAAAGAAGTGCTGTCCTAGGAAGAATGAATGGGTGACCAGCTTGACCGAAACTCTTGCCTCCTTCGACATGTGTGCAAATGGGAAGGAAAGATGGTAGCCCCTATCAGCATGTCGAACCCATTTAGCAGTGGAGGTCAGTCCGACAAGGGTGTGTCGTATCTCTCGATATGGCAGGCAGAGGCAGAGATTGTTGAACCTATTTTGGCATGCTTTGACACAATTTTCCCAACCATTCAATTTCTAAAGCATATTTTTTACAATTTCTCCAATTTGGACAAGAATTTCAACCTAGGGTTTACATTTATTAATTCAATATCATGAGAACCATCATATGACACAATTAGAACAAAGATTTGTACACCCTACATGAATTTAAGTAAAAAAATAAAAATCAATCATTGCATATTTATCTACTTATCTCTCTCAATTGTTCACCAAACATGTTCAAACCTTCATAAATCAACAGAATATCAAGTTAGAAAACTTACTTATGATGAGAAGTTGACAAAAAGTGATTGAACTTGAAGAAATTAACCTTCACGATGCAGGGAGGTTTAAATTTTATGTGTGCGCGTGAAAGAGAAGAGAGAATTTGAGAGAAGAAACTAAGGGGGATCGGGTTTAGGGGAAAAATGGGTAAAAAAAAACATTTTTGGGGGTATTTGAAGGGGTGGGTCCCAAGGAAAACACGAAAAACTTTACACATATCTGCGACGTGGACTAATCGCTGATTAGTTGCGAACTTACACTTTAACTTTTCACAAATATCATGTTTGAGATAGTGTGCATCCGTGACGCATCCGCTTCAGGAGTTGTCGTAGATGTTCACTAGGCTCCAAAAAATTTTATTTTTTTCATTTCGACCCTGTGAAATTCCCCGAACACCTTAAAATGCTTAAATACATCAAACTAAGCTAACTTGAACAAATATTTTCAAAATATATTCAACGAATCAACAAAAATTGATGATTAAAAATTTTACCCAAAAATAGGTCAAGTACGCAACGCGGAGCTATCGCGGACTGGTTCATTTTTGGGAGATTTTTCAGTTTTCAGAATTTATTTTTCCAGGATTTAAAATACATGAGAAACACACTTTATTATTATTCAAACCACACACAAGCTTAAATACATGTTACTTCACCACGGGTTGCATCCTGTGAAGTGCTTGATTTAACGTCGCGACATGACGCATTGATGTTCATTCATCTTTGGCCAACTCAATGGCATCCACAACTGGTTCATGTCCTCCCTATAGTAATGTTGTACACGTTGCCCGTTCACCAAAAATATTTGATTTGAGGTCACGTCTTTCAGTTCCACCGCTCCATGGGGTGTGACGGATACAACCACATATGGGCCACTCCATTTTGACCTTAGCTTCCCTGAAAACAACTTTAAGTGAGAGTTAAAAAGCAATACCTATTGTCCTGGCTTAAAGTTGATGTTGATGATGTTCTTGTCATGTCATTTCTTTGTTCGTTCCTTATAAAGCTTGGCATTTTCATAAGCTTGGAGCCAAAACTCATCCAACTCCTCTAGTTGTTCCAACCTTTTCCTTCCTTCTAGCTTGGGGTCAAAATTTAGCCTTCTTATGGCCTAATATGCTTGATACTCTAACTCCACTGGGAGGTGACAAGCTTTCCTATACAATAATTGGTACGATGATGTGTTAATTGGTATCTTATATGTTGTCCGGTATGCCTACAAAGCGTTATCAAGTTTAGATGACCAATCCTTCCTTATGGCATTTACCATCTTCTGTAAGATCTGCTTGACCTCCCTGTTGGACACCTCTACTTGCCCACTGGTTTGGGGATGGTATGTTGTGTCCACCTTTTATCTAACCCCATATTTGGCCAACAAGTTCTTTACCATTTGATTGATGAATATGTTCCCCCATCACTTATAATGGCTTTAGGGGTGCCAAACCTGGTGAATATTTGCTTCTTCACGAACTTGCTTATGACCTTGGCATCACTATTGGGCATAATGACCGCTTCCACCCATTTTGAGACATAATCTGGGAACTCTTCTCAAATCTGTGTATGCTTACCTATGTGGGTATAAACAAGTGATCTGCAATTTGATTCTCACATCCCTTTCGATCTTTAATCTCAAGATCAAACTCTTGAAGCAAGAGAATCCACCTGATTAAGCGAGGTTTTGCATCTTTCTTATTAAACAAATACCTTACCGCAGCATAGTCTGTGAACACTATGACCTTGGTGCCCACTAAGTATGATCTGAACTTGTCAAATGCATACACTAGTGCCAGCATCTCCTTCTCCGTGACAATGTAGTTGCTTTGGGTTGCATCTAAAGTTTTACTGGCATAGTAAATAAGATGAAACAACTTACCTCTATGTTGTCCAAGGACTGCACCTACAGCGGTATCGCTGGCATCATACATAAGCTTAAAAGGGCACTCCTAGTCAGGTGCGGTCAGTATTGGTGCCTCCACCAGTTTCTTTTTAAGTACCTCAAAAGCTTGCAAACAAGAATCATCAAAATAAAAGGGTACCTCTTTCTCAAGCAGGGTGTAAAATGGCTTGGTGATTTTGGAAAAGTCTTTGATAAACCTGCGGTAGAATCCCACATGTCCCAAAAAGCTTCTGACTCCTTTCACCGACACTGGTGGTGGTAACTTCTCGATCGCCTCAATTTTGGCTCTATCCACCTCCAAGCCCTACTTTGACACTTTATGCCCCAAAACTATCCCCTCATTTATCAGGAAATGATATTTCTCCCAGATTAGGATGAGGTTAGTCTCCTTACATCGAGCCAATACCCTGTTAAGATCATCCAAACAACTGTCAAAAGAATCACCAAATAGAGAAAAATCATCCATAAATACCTCCACAAACTCCTCCACCATGTCATGAAATATTGTCATCATACATCTTTGAAATGTAGTTGGTGCATTACAAAGTCCAAAGGGCATGCATTTAAAGGCATATATTCCATACGGGCAAGTGAATGTCGTCTTTTCATGATTCTCAGGTGCTATAGTGATCTGGTTATATCCTGAGTACCTATCCAAAAAGCAATAGTACTCCTATCCTACCAACCTGTCAAGCATTTGGTCAATGAAAGGTACTAGATAGTGGACTTTTCTGCTTGCATCATTCAACTTTATGTAGTCCATACAAATATGCCACCCGATCACTATTCTAGAGGGAATCAACTCATTCTTGTCATTGGTAATAACCGTTATCCCACCTTTCTTCGAGACGCATTACATTGGGCTGACCTACTCAATATCTAAAATAGGGAAAATAATCCCTGCATCTAACCACTTAATCACCTCTTTATTAACCACCTCTTCATAATTGGATTCAATAGCCTCTGATGTTGAGCCACGGGCTTGTGTCCTTCTTCCATAAAGATCTGGTGCATACACAAATCTGGGTTGATTCTATAGATATCCGACATTTGCCAAGCCATTTCTTTCTTTATCTTCTTAAGTATTGCTACTATATCTTCCATCTATTCTTCAGTCAATGAAGTAGAAGTGATCATAGGTGAAGTTTCATTTTTTTTCAAGAAAACCATACCGTAAGAGTGAAGGGAATGGTTTCAACTCTAGCTTTGGAGGTTCTTCAATTGAGAAAGAGGTCTTAACACCCTATTCAGTGGTGCTGCTCCCTTTTTGAACATGTTAACATATTTTTTCAGCACATTTTCTATTTCCAGAGCCACTTCATCACCTACTAGTCATTGATTTAGCAACACTCGAGCTAACGGGTCTTGTACCTCAATTTGATTCATGGTGGCAATTATGTCAATCACAATTATAGCTGCCAAGTTCTCATATGTAGCAGGTAATTTCATTGCTTTATACACATCAAAGAGCTCAACCTTGTCATGGGCTCTCATAGTGAGCCTCCATGCCGCCACATCAATAAGTGTCCCTCCGGTAGCCAAGAATGAATGACTAAGTATAAAAGGAACCTCGGGATCTGGTTCAAAATCTAGAATGATAAAGTCCATTAGAAAAATGAGAGATCCCACTTAGACTAAGACATCCTCTATTACTCCATCTAGCCTTGCCAACTAGCAGTCTGCCAATTGCAACACTATGGTAGTGGGCTTCGGTTTTCCAAGCCTAAATTTTAAGAATAACTTGCAAGGCATGAGGTTAATACTTGCTCCTAGATCACTCAACCCTTTGGGAATTTAAGCAGTTTCGAATGGTTACTTGGACTGTGAAACTCCCGGGATCCTTCAATTTGGTAGGTAATCATGCTTTGTTTAAGATCCATGAGCTACATGCTTTCGTGAGTGCCACTATTTCATATTCTCCCAATTTGTTCATGTTTGCGACAATATCCTTCACGTACTTAGCATACTTTGGGATATCCTGCAAAACATCAATAAGAGGTAAATTAATTTGTACCTATTTAAGAAGCCCAATGAACTTTTGGAGGCACTCGTCCTCTTTCTTCTTTTTGAATTTTTGAGAAAATGGAGGGGGTGGCTTGGGCAATGAAATTGCCTCGTCATTGGATATGCTAGGATGTCCAGATTCCATAATTTGAACCATACTTGGCCCAACCACTTCTTTCTTCTTTGGGGTTAACTCAGTCAATGGTCTCCCACTCCTTGTACTCACGATATAAACTTGCTTGGGATTTGGTTCGGTGTTTGCCGGCAAACCACCTTAGGGTCTAGGATTTATGGACCTTGCTAACTACCTCAATTGTTTCTCCAAGTTTTGGGGATTATTCTTATGCCTTTGAATCTCTTCTTCTTGATGATTTTGATTTGTCAAGATTTACCTTAGGACTTCAGTATCCGACATAGTGTTCCGATTGACCTATTTTGTAGGTTGTTGCATTTGTTGATTGTAATATGCCTACTCTCCTTATGGTCTTAACAGTTGCGATGACCCTTGATTTTGTTGATTTCCACCACAAGAGAAATTTGGGTGATTTCTCTAATTTGGGTTGTAGGAGTTCTCAAACCCTTGGTAACCACATTGATTTGCATTTCCCACGAAATTTACGGCCTCTGAATTTGACCCAAAAAATTCAGTGGTATGATCTCTTCCTCCATATACCACGCACCAATTGTTTTGCTATTGTTGCACCAAATTTATGGATGTGGAATGTTGACCCAAAGGTGCCGGTGCTTTTTGTTATTGACCCAATGTCAAGTTGTTGAATTGGGTAGTCATCAAGATTTGCATGGCTGATAATTGTGCCTGTAAAGCAGTTATAACATCTATTTCTAACATATAGCCTGATTGGGAACTACCACTTGATTAGTTCCTCTATTCTATTCCAGATTTTCTTGTGCTATACGATTAATAAGTGTGTACAACTCATCGTACGTCTTCTCCAAGGCTTTCCAACCTACAGCAGAATCCAAAAACATTTTTGTGTTTGGTTCCAATCCCTCAATGAAGGTATGAACTAACACCTCATTAGATTGACAATGATAGGGGCAATTAATAAGGAGAGTTTTAAACCTGTCCCAAGCTTGATATAAGTTTTCTTCGGACCTTTGTCTAAAACTCAAAATTTCACTTCTTAATTTAGCAATCTTACCAGAGGGAAAGAACCAAATAAGAAACTTTCGAGGGAGTGTATCCCAAGAATTTATGGAGTTGGGTGCTTCAATTTGCAACCACCTCCGTGCTTCCCCCAAGAGTGAGAATGTAAACAAGGTCATCCTTACATAATCTCGATTCTCCCCTGTAGGAATAAATGTGTTAGCAATCTCTAAAAAAAATTGGAGATATACCAGAGGGTCTTCATGTGGCAGCCCAGTAAATTGCCCGGTTGAGTGTAGTAATTGGACCATGTTCTATTTACACTCCTATCTACCACCTGGCTCCGGCTTTACAAAATAACTAGTAACATTTGTAGTGCGCTATAATGCCACGTCCTGAACTAGCCTAGGAGCTGGTGGTGGGGGTGGATTTTTGTCAGCTATTTCTCTTTCAATGAGATCCAAATCTTCTTTGTTATCCTCTTGATTAATAAACTCAACTGGAGGAATGTGAAACACAACTCCTGCTCTATTCTTAGATTGACCAAAGTAAGATTCGTGACTTTCCAGTTTAGAAATCCACTACTTGCAACAAAGCACAAACACGATCAAATGTAGTAAAAACTTAAATACAAACAACTAAGAAAGTTAACCAAATTATTTTTCAAGTCCCCGACAACGGCGTCAAAAACTTGTTGGCCTTAGTACACACAAGTGTATGAAGTCGACACAAGTAATATAGTAGTCTTTTGATGATCGGGATGTCGAACCCAATAGACTTGATATAAATTGGTAAATTTCCAAAATGTTATGTGGATGTAAAATTGAATAAGTTTTAATAAAAATTATTATTAACAACTAGCTTATGAACTATCAATTACTAAAAAGTGTAATTATACTCAAGTTGATTCTTGGGATTAAATATCAATATAAATAAAATTTCGGGATTGTAAGTTTGTCGATGCCGAATTAGTTATTAAGCATTACACTTATGTTTGAGTTGTCAATTGTTGCTTCAAAGGGTTTAAAAAACAAAAATAGGGTTTCACACCTCTTTTTAGCCTATTTTTAGTATTTGCCTAACTACATTGTTGAGCGAAGATAGACAATCCAATAAAAACACATTAAAGATTTTATCCTTTATTTTGAATCAAGCAAGGTGTAGAGGTAGTTGTCACAATTTTCCAATACACAAATCAATCTATTTTCATAAATTGAAAAAGCCTCTTATACTTCCTATGTTCTATGCATCATCTCTCGAATTCATGACACACAACAAATTCATTTCCAAAGTGATCAAGCTCAAAAATGGAGATTTAAGGAATATAAGTACAATCACAACCCCTTCATAAATGCAAAGATTCAACAACTAAAACATTGTCTATGGTTACAATTCCTGAAAATGGTAAGTTTAGCAACTCATTAGAAGGTTACACACCAAATACATATTCAAACCCATAATCAAAACAAGAAAATCAAGAAATGGAACTAACCAAAGGTTTAAGAACTTGCATTTTCTCCTTTTCTTCATTGGATTCACATTCAAGGAAGACACAATGATGATCCCAACTCATATGGGATATCTTATAGCACTAAAAATCCCTGAAAATCTGGCTTTTTCTAACTTTTCCTCAAGTCCGCATTGCAGACTTAGCATACTTTTTGCCCACTTGGTATTTTTGTTGGCTGACTCATAATTCACCTTTTTAACACTGGTCCACGACGCGGACCTGAATGCGGACTAGGTGTTAAATAGTTTCTTAACTTCACAACATGTTGATTGTCTCCACTTAGTTCATGTACCACTCTGGATCAATGTATTCTAGTAAAAATTCATGAAAACCACAACAACAAGTGCATTTGGTCCAACATTAGCAAAGTATGCAAAATAGTTATATAAAAAAAAGTCTAAAATATTTTAATTTGACCCTCGAGTGTCACCCTACTTATGGGATTTTTGACTAATTAGGCATATAAATACACCTAAGATCACACCTCAAAAGTACTCTGTTTCCCCTATTCAACATCTATACTTCGCCCTCACTAATACTATGACACATTAACAAAAACCTCTCTCTATGTTGAGCACACTCTAACACATTCTAACAATGACCCTTCCTTTATACCTCATCATGAAAATCAAGGGGTACTTATTACTTTCTCGTCAAGACTTATGGAAATTAACTCACCACTCCCCCCCCCCCCACTTACCTAATCGATAATAACTCTAGTTACAAGCCTCAATCAACCATCGCTCTTGTTATCTCACCCCTTTCTTTCTATTATCGTCCTTCTAACTCTAAGATGATTCAATGCAACTTAGGGTTTTACAAGACCTCAAATCTCACTCTTAGGTGGTAATATTAAACTCTTAGAAATATAAGTTTCTCTCTCTCTTGGATAACATCAAAAGCAAATAAAGGCTCGAATCATACCCATCACAACATTTGGGAAGACACCTGGGAAGCTTTCCTGATCCTCTCTAACTGGTGGTGCTAGCAAAGATGATTGGGCTTTGTAGGACCACATTGGACATTCCCTCTAAAGGTGACCCATTTGGCTACACTTGTAACATCAGTACTCCCTTCATGGAATTCTCCCAAGTAAAGTTTACCATACGTACCACGAGGTGTCTTGCCTTGGGAACCTCGAGCCATACCAGCCTGTGAATGAGATCCCTGAGCTCTAAAGTTATGAGGCCTACTTGAAAGTGACTCTCATTCTTATTCCTCCTCGGCCTCTTAAACTCGAGGGGGGGAAGGGAGAGGGGTTTATCCTCAAGAACTCACAACCCTGGATGTATTTAGAACAACCTGCCTATCGGCTTTCTATCTAGCAAAATATGTTGTCACAGACTGGGCCAAATTCTGGATGGCCTGGCAATTGATGTCAGCCCGTGGTGGCTGCATGGCAGGGACGGCTGGGCCTATGGGTTTATCCTGATTCTAGCACTCGAGTTGGTTAGAATTCTATTTAGCTGGACTCCCTTTCACTTTATCAACTCTTCTTGAAACATGATCACAATTTTGTAAACGTATAATGCACGAATTAGAAGAGAGCTTTCATTGAGTGAAACTCTATTGCACGATTTAAAGTATGAAAGAAGTGAGACAATTTCTAATGTCCTATAGCCTCCCTATTATGGTTGTGTAGCTCTTCACACCAATAATAGGATTCTACTAGACACGACTTCATAGAATCCATTGGACACTTGAACTTTGTGCTCTGATACCAAGTTTGTCACGCCCCGAGAGGGTACCCTAGACATGGTCGGCACTCAGAGACTATTGCTAGTCCCCAAGTGAACCACTTGGTCTCATCACATTCATTCATTCAATAAACTCTATCAATTAGCAGAAGACTAAAGATAATAATGGTCATATCTAATGTCTCAAATAGTATATTAAATAGAAAGACTAGTATAGGAGAAACTAGCTCAAAGAATCTCAACATCAATAACTCAACTCTAGTTGATGAAGTCTCTATTACTATCAAGTGGTGCCAATGACAGACCCATGGCTACCTCAAATCAAAATAAAACTAACTCAAGTCTAACTTTGATAAGCTAGATGAAAATAAAGCAATGGTCCTCCGAAGTAAAGGAGGCTCACCAACTAGCTGAATGCTCAGATCCTCAGCGATGTACCTATTGATGAGTAGTTCGTATCTCTGCATCATAAAATGATGCAGTCCAAAAAGGACATCAGTACGTGAAATGTACGAGTATATAAAATGGCTGAATGAAACAGATAAAGGTAGAATAATATAGAAATAATATTAACTCAGAAGATACTCAATCAAAATATCAGATGTCTATCTAAAGCAAGAATAAAGAGTAGACAAATGACCTATCAATACCAATCAAACCTCGTCAATCAACTCAACTTAACTCAACTCAACTTAACTCAACCCAACTCAGAGTACTAATAGTGTAGGGCCTATTTGGGAGTTTTTCTTATCCGACAACAGTTACTTATATATCAGTGATTGTACAACAATCCCACTGATATTTCCACAGTCATTCCATACTTGTTAGGTAAATAACACCTATGATCCACAAGGGATCTGCCTCTAAAGTCCTCTATTGCTTTCAAGGACTTTACCATAAGAGGGAACTTTAATGTAATGATTATAATCCTCACCTATGCTTGATGACGTAGTTAATGAGTGCACGTGAGACTTACTCTTACTCATTTTGGTGCTGGATACTCCTCTCATGACTAAATGCTCATAAGACTCCTCAAATCAATCAAATCATCTCAATTAGCCTTGTAAAGGCACTCATAATCTCAATTAGTCTCATAGCGACTCTGATCAACTTATTAACTCAACTCGATGGGGCTTGTCGGCATAACATCTCAATTAACTCATCAACTCAGGGCTCAGTTAATAACTCAAGGACTCAGAATAATCATTAGGAAGAAGTCAATTAGATAAAACTCTAGAATTCAATTATGAATACTCATGGGACCATCAAGCTCTACTAACTCTTCATTATACTCACATCATCATCACAATAAACATACTCAAGTCAAGGCTCTAGACTCAATCTCTAGGTTCATTCATACAATATTAAAATAACATATAGGGTTTTTGCAATCACTCAGGTAAAAATATTAAATCATCAAAACAAGTTTATGATGATCATCAACACATGAAATAGATGTAACGTATATATATATATATATATATATATATATATATATATATATATATAGAATTTACAAGAAAATATTCAAGAAACATGTAAGTAGATTCGTTAGACTCAACTCCTCTATTACCAATAATGGGGGCACATGGAAGAACATTCTCATGCTTTAGTTTAGCCTTATGTTAGAACCCGCACAATTGTGTTTTGGTACCATAGCTAACATTTGAGGTTGCTAGTGTCACTTTCAAGGTGTTTGACACTTAAGTGCACTTTTGAGGAATTTGAAAGTTTAATTAGGATCTTTGTTGAGGTTTGTGAATATGAGCTTATGGACATTTTTCTTGTATAAGTGTACACTTACAAGACCAAGGTTATTAAACCTTTCATTAAGTAAATTGCAAATGAGGTGATGGAATTTTTTTTTTTGAAGCTAAGTGTAAGACTTTGTGATTGGTGCAAGTCTTGTTGACCAAGAGTTCATTTCATTGTAAGGGCCTTGACCATGAGTTATTAAATTATTTCATAAAATTAAGTCACAAAAAGGGCCAAGGGTATGATATATACCTATATAGATTCAAGGGAGAACAAAACTTTTCCCATACATAGAAAAAATAAGGACCTGAGAGCTACAGTACTGTTGCTCTCGGGTTTGCTACAGTGATCACGAAAAATTTGTTGTTTTTGCTTGTTTCTTCAATTCTAAGGCTTAAAGCTTGGTATACGGGATCCCCCAAGAGTCAAAATAAGGACCTGAGAGCTACAGTACTTTTGCTCTCGGGTTTGCTACAGTGATCACAAAAAATTTATTGTTTTTGCTTGTTTCTTCAATTCTAAGGCTTAAAGCTTGGTATACGGGATCCCCCAAGAGTCGTAAAAGGTTTGGTTTGTCGAGAAAACCCATAGATTTTCGTGGGTGAAGATTTGAAGTGTTGAAAAGGGTTATGAGGTAAGTTGTGATTCTTCATCTTGTGAGTTATTTTAATGAATTCTATGGTCTTGAATGTTGTTATTATGAATAAAGGACTAAGAAAACTTGATTGGATTAGTTGGAATAGAAGGGTATGAAGTGAATTCCTCCAATACTTCTTTCACCCCACAAGGATCATTTTCAAGGCGGGTCGCTAGTCGGCATGATGTCATGTTATTTTAATGAATTCTATGGTCTTGAATGTTGTTATTATGAATAAAGGACTAAGAAAACTTGATTGGATTAGTTGGAATGGAAGGGTATGAAGTGAATTCCGAATTGGGTATGTGTGTAGTTGTATGAGCTCAATTTTATCAAACCTTTGTTCCTTTGTTTTGTTGGTGTGCAAAATGTTTCTTGTGGGTTATTTGAGAGTGAAAAAGGTATAAGAACTTGTGTGCAAGCTCCTTTTGGTTTGGTGGTCGAAATTGGTGTCTTGAATGAGAAAAATTAAAGCGTTTTGATATTGTGGGTTCTCGTCGAGTGTGGGAGTGTTGTGTTGCAATTC
>DF358400.1:55159-66776 GCA_000787875.1 Solanum virginianum
TGGCTAGTGCATAATACAGAGGAAACTCTGCCCAAACTTTTATAAAATGAATAGTAACTCATGTTATATTCTAATTTGATCATGTTGCCTGGGTGCCCTATCGGGTACCAGTCACGGCCCATAGGTTGGGTCGTGAGACACTGGTGGCAAGTCAAAGGTCCTAGTAAAATAAGGAATATTAATAGGATTGTTCCAGTTGTGGTCTTGTGGAAGCTTTGGAAAATAAGAAATGCTAGAAGAGATGAAAAAGATGTAAGTTTAATGAATTTGATTAAACAGTGTGAAAACACTATTAATCAATTCATTAGAGTTTTGCTCCCCTGGGTTTACTATCCTACTAGTTGGGAGGAAATTGTGTCCTATTCTCCGCAGTATAGGGCCAAGTTGTAAGCGAAAAACATATCCTGGAGATTTCCTAGGATGAGTCAAATTAAATGTAATTGGGATGGTGCCTCCAAAGGAAATCTAGGAGAAAGCTCCTATTCTTTTTGTGTGCGGGATCATAATGGAGATTTGATTTGGGTTGAAGCATATAAGATAGTAATCACTACAAATACTAAAGCTGAGGCAGTAGTAATATTGAAGTGTTTAAGATATTATGCTACTGCACTATCTACTAGAATTATCATGGAGACAGATTCATTAAGTATGAAACACATTTTATGTAGAGAATAGAAAATCCCTTGGGAGTTAGTTGATATTATAGTGGAATCAAGGGATATAGTAGAGAAGTTACAGATTAATATTCAACATATATTTAGAGAGGGTAATTTATTAGCAGATGTATTAGAAAACAGTGCATTTACAGAAGGTGACAATAAGAGTTACAGGCATTATCATCAACCACCAAAGCAATGTAAAGTATGGCTAAACATGGAAAAAATGCAAGTGGATTATTTACATATAAGAACTAGGAAATTTAGAGAGTCATATTAGCAGAAAGAGCAGTTCCATATTTACAGTCAGGCATGCTAGTAAGGCAATAAACAAAATATAAGCTAAGTATTCACAATATAAATTTACATAAGATTTGAGCTAGCATGGGTCAAATCGGTGTGCATATAGTTATCTAGATTATGAGAGAAAACATGACAAAAAAGGGACTTTTTCTCTACAAAAATGAAAGCCCTATTAGTCTTACAAAAATACCTGAGTAGCATCAACAGTCAAGTTATGAAGGAGGGAGGTCAACAAGATATGATTCTTCGTCTGGGCATCTCCCACTAAAAGAACCAAAAACCATATGAGTAAAATTGTTAAAAAGAGGAAATGATTCAATTAGAGTACCTGATACTAATGAAGAAAGAGATATTAAATCATCTATTTGTGATGTGGATGACCACAGATCTACCATCTAACATCATGAATAATGGTAAGAAACAAGATGGAAAACACGAACGACATAGAGGAAGGAGAAGGACGCACACTTGTAAAACTATTGACAATATAGAAGTTGGATTTTAGAAGGCAAATGGAAATGACTCAACAAAATCAAGATGAATAGAAGTATCTTCCAGAAGGAAGACACCATTGGTAACTTTTTGGTAAAATACATGGAAGGTGAAAATGAGGGCTCTAGAATGAATAAAGGGCAGATATTGATAGAGGATACTGGGCCGAGTTTTATTTTCTTCTTTTTAGTTGGACTTCTTTAGTCCTAGCATTGTTAACTTTAATTTATTATATTTATTAGAAATAAAATGATCCCTAAGCTTAAGCATTAATTTAGAAAAAGTAATGTTTCTAGAAATTTTTAAAGATCATTGAACATCAGCAGATCCGGTCTAGATCTGGGCAAATGAACTGGATAGATTGGGTAGAAATATTGTAAAAAAAATAAAAGGAATGGAAGAAGAAGAAGATTAATGCTGGAGAAGAGGATCACCAGAGAGAAGCTCAAGCCAAGAAATAGTTATCATACAAATCTGGGGTTGCAAAGTAATTATAGTAGTCAGCAAGAAGTGGTGATCATCAGCGAAAAGTGTCTACGATGGTGATCGAAGGTGGAAGTGAATGAAAGTGTATAATGAGAGTCGCGGTCGCGAATTAGCTAGCACATAATCATAATTTTAGAGAGAAAATATTAAAAGGGGTAGAGTTTCATTAGAAGATGAGACACTACTTCATACTAATTAGGGAAATATATATTACTTAAATTTTTATTAATTATCTTTTTCTTGATTTAAACATCATATGGTTCAGTAATTATTGATGTTGAAATCCATCTTGCTATACATTAAGCGGTAAAATGTCCAAAATTACAAAGATAGCATACATATTTTGATCACACTAATTTTTACAAGTATACAAATATGATAAATTCAAAAAGTGCGTGCTTTCTTTTAATTTTTAAGACTAGAGCGTAAGCAAAATTTTGACAAATATAGAAATATAATGAATTCAAAATGTGCACATTTTCTTTTAAAAGTGTAACCACAATTTAAAGCATATAGGCCTACGGTATATGGAAAGGACAAAATGTCCTTCATTAAAGTTGTCGAATCCTAATTAATAACCCCCAATAAGGGTCATAGACTCAACGATGAGTAGTGGTTTGAGTCATCCTGTTCTCCTTTTCCAATCTTCAGAGACTATTTTCGACCAACCATTTCTATGAAACCTATCTACGGCTCGTGGATCAGTCTATATATCAAAGAAGCCATCGTCATTCCCTCCCATACATAGTCAATTTTCTCATTCTCCAAGACCCCATCCATGAAACCAAACCATAGAACATAGTACTGTTGTCCATGATTTCAATTCTAGAAGCCCCAATTTTTCATCAATCCTGGGCTTCAATCCATGAACCACTTGTATGGTTCATATTTCATTCCACGAGCCGTAATTGGTCCTTGTAAACCATCTTGACATTTAGCCAAATTTTTAACCCTAAAGTCCCAATCCATGAGCCTGGTCTACAACTCGTGGATCAAACCATGGGCCATGAGCTGGGCTAGTGAATTGCCTCTAAACTTTTCTGGTTCCACTTTTTCTGTATTTCTTAACCTCCTAACTTACAGATCCTTGAAATATCTCCTACTTGGGAACATTCATCCCCGAATGTACTGAACTTTGATGTGTTATCAAAATACAATACATTTGATGCTTAAAACATAGTATTTTGTATGTTCTCAATGTGACATTTATGGTTTTTGTGTTTAGTTTTGCAGGAAAGCAGGTCGGCATGACTTTGGGGCAAAATTGCAGAGGTTTTCTAGTTTTTGGTAGTTTACAAGGCCTCTATGCTTCATGAAAAATTTTAGTGAAGGATGATATCTGGAGTTCAGTTATATAAGTCATAGATCACTCTACAAGTCGTATAGATAGGTTTCGTTAAGATTTCCAGTGAAGGACCATGTGATGCAGATGAAGTCCATGGGAGAGCAATACGAGTCGTGAATCAATCTAGGATCGTAAAGCGTATTCGTAGAAGTGAAGTCTAAGATCTTAAGAGTTGAATATAAGACCTCGATTATGACTCATAGAAGACACTACAAGTCATAAATACCTTTAGTAGAGTCCGTCGACCAATTTTTCTATTTTATTAAGGACTTAATTATAATTACTAGATATAGTATTCTTAGGTCATTATTCAAAGAGAGCCACCAGTTCTATTGTAATTAGGGTTAGATACAGTACTTATAGAGAAAATTAAGAGAATACACTTGTGAATTAATTTGATCTTCAAATCTTGTGATTCACAATAAATTTTAGGTTTGTTTGTTTCTCAATTCAATTGGGTTAGTGTTTAATTATGTTTTCTCAATTTATAATTTCTCTATCTACCCATAGCATGAGTAGCTAAATCCACAACTTGGGGTTCTGGGAACCATGAAGATCTAACCAAGTAAACTTGGGTCATTTCCAATTTTTGGAATGGGTTTTTGCATGTATTAATCAATTTTCTTCACTTTGCATGTTTTCTAGTGGTGGCTAACATTATAACTTTCCTAGTGTTACTTACTGGACCAAGGTAGTACGTAAAAGAAAAAGAGATTGATTAACAAGGTTCGATGATGTGTTATCGTCTAATCAACCGAACTAGGCCAAAGGGAGGTTAACTGGGACTATAGATAATGGTTAGTATTACGCACTATGGAGATGGGCCAAGTCACATAGTGAAATTTACCTCTCACCTTTGACCAAAGGGCTTTGTGAGCTTAAATTACTGTCCTGCATGCGATACTCTACTTCAGAATTAGGTTATCCAATGATATTGTATTAGTGAATCATGGGGAACACAATACATAAGTTGCTCTCATCTATTAATTATCTCGTATTATAGTTAGTTTAGTTTGTTCACTTATCAATTACTTCAAACCCCTCCCCTCTTCGGGGAATTGAGTTGGTTAATTACTTGATTGCTTGTTTGTGAATTTTCATGAGTGTATGTATTCCCTGTTGGATCAACCCAAACCTCAGTTAGGTTTTATATTTTGACAACGATCACTTTATCCTCCAAAAGAGATGTGTAACTTGGGCGACATCAAAGATTATGGCATTGTTACCGGGGAATACAGCTAGACTTACTTGATTCATTTAAGTAACATAAGTGTTAATCCTTAGTTCCCTTGTATTTTACTTTTGTTTTTGTTTCTTTGCAAGGTATACTACTAGTATATGCCAATCACTTGGAGCCTAGGCAATCCATCAACTCCACTTGATTTAGAGATCCAAACAACATTAAGAGAAATGGCTCCAGAAAATGCTAACAACACAGTCAATACAGCTTTGAATCAGAATGTTAATGTTGATGATAGGGATGAAAACCCACCTCACTTGGAGGATATTTCATAACCTCAGGATTTCAATGACAATTTTTACTGATGGAATCAGTAAAGGTTGAATCCTATGGCTATGGATGTGACAGGAGCTATTGTATTACCACTACTACCGGCCGACACAAAGTTCACAATTTCTAGTTGGTTACTTCAGATGCTGTAGAATTGTGGTTTATTTATGGGCTTACCATCAGAGGATCTACATAGCAACTTGTACAATGAAACAACCCCAAAAGTACCCAAAAATGTGCCTTGAAAGTGCCCGAAATTATAATTTCCATATATCTCAAAATTTGTGTGTGATTTCAAAAATCTAACTTCATATTCTTGTTCAAGGGGCAAAATTGAGTGAGAAATGGGTCTAACCTCAAATTTTAGAGCAACCGTATCAAAATTTGATTTTCCAAAGTTGCAATTTCCAATGGGGTTTATGCATCACTAGCGCGATGTGCCACTGCATATTTTCTATTCAATCTTTTTTCCTTCGGTCCAAGACCTCTAAGTCTTGGGCCTAAGTGTTGCCAAACATGAAAATATTTATACTTAGCCTTATTTCACCCTCATATCATTCAAAATATTTCCATTACTCACTCAAACACTTAGCCAAATATTCCACTCCTAAATTCAAGTCTCAAAACCTCATCCGGATCTGAGGATTTCATTCAAGCTTCAAGTCTCCATTCTCAATCTTCTTCAACGATTCTCCAAAGTCAAGGTATGTGGGTTTCAACCATTGGGTCATTTCACCCATGGTGCCTAAGCTTCTTTTTTTTACATAAATTGTATGATTTAAAGTAGATTTACTTATGGGTCGTACTTATTATGAATTTCATTGCATACTATATTGGAGTTTTATGAAATTATGATTGTTTTAGCATATTTTGGGCTATGAATCTAAGATCTATTATGATATTTGATAAAGGGTTTTGATGTATATTGCTTGAGGGTGTTACCAAGTATCTATTGATGGTTTTACATTGGATTCCCTTGCATGATTTCATCCATAAATTGCATGGTTTTACACTAGCACTACACACCCGTCAAGTGTTTAATAAAATGTCTGGTTTATGATTCTTGAGTTGTTGAAGGCCTAATATTTGGCATATGAGATATATCATTTTATGATGTTGAAAGTATGTTGTATATGTGTTAATTTTATGATAAACTTTTATAGTGTTGCATGTTGACCTTAACTTTTTTGAAGGGTTGATACCTTGACCACTTTAATGGAGGGTGTTATGTCTATTAACCTTGTTGGGGGTTGATAACTTGACCACTTTAATGGAGGGTGTCATATCCATTAACTTTGTTGAGGGGTTGATACCTTGACCACTTTAATGGAGGGTGTTATGTCCATTAACGTTGTTGAGGGGTTGATTCCTTGACCACTACCAAGGGGGTGTTAAGCCTTGGATTCCAAGTACTAATTTGCTTGGTTTATGATGATGGTCTCTTCTTACTTGTTGAAGGGTTGATACCTTGACCACTACCAAGGGGGTGTTAAGCCTTGGATTCAAAGTATTACTTTGCTTGGTCGATCATGATGGTCTCTCTTTACATATGTATTATGTTCTATATAAGCATGATTTTACTTCAAGCATCATTCATACATATTATATCATTATTATACTATCCATTGTCTATGTTTATGCATTTCGATTATGTTGTCTATCTCTTGTTGCATTGCATCCTACATACTTAGTACATTCAAACGTACTAACGCATACTCTATGCTTACATAATGTTATCATGTAGGGATCAGAACCCCATTTGGTCATCATCCTCCTCCTCCATGTGGCTAGTATAATTGTCTCTCAAGCTAGTTGGTGAGTCCTCTATTCTGGGGACGTTGGTCTCTCTTCTTATGCTATGTATTAAAGACTCTCTTTCCTTTTGGTATGCTTTGACTATGAGGGTGAGCCCGATTATTTGTCTTGGCCCCCGCTAAGTTCTATGTTAGAGGTGTTGTTGGACAAGTTATGTATTATGCTTGAGTTTTGACACATTTATTATATTCAAACTATTTAAGTATTAATTTCTCTCCCTTAGTCCCAATTTCCCTTGTTTATGTTTCCTATGTTGTTTTATCTTGCTTCTGCGACCAAGGATGTGAGTATGATATGCTATGAAGCTTGTTTGGGGTTTCTTCAGGTTCCCGATTCGCCGGTCACATCTAGGCCCTAGGCTTGGATCGTGACACACAATGTGGTATTTGTTTGCAAGAGTGTGATGAAAACACAGAATCTGTCTATGGATACTGTAGGACTTCGTGTTTTCCCATTGTATCTTATGAGCAATGCTACGTTATGGCTATCTGAGCTTCCGCAGAGTTTGATCACTAGTTGGGAAGATTTTCATAAGGAAATTTGGGAGAGGTACTTCCCTAGATCGAAGAAGCTTAAGTTTAAGGATCAAATCAAAAACTTTGAGCAACTTTCTAGTGATTCGATTAGCACTACATGGGAGCGGTTTACTAAGTGTTTGAGCATGAGTATTTTCTAATGAGGATGATTGTAATGAAAGAGTATAAGCTGATTTAGGGGTCTAGGGTAGGTGAAACATTCTTAAAAGACCCTTAGAATAACCCAAAATTATGTAATGACACTAAATTAAAAAAATTGCGTAGACCCCTACCCCAACAGGTTTTATGAAAATGAGCATAACCTCTTGATCCAAACTTGAATTTCAGTGAAATAAGATGTGTTGGATAGCTACTTCAAAGAGATTCAGTTTGGTATGTAGTAGGCCACTCACCTAGTTTTGTCCACAAATGTAGGACCATTTAAAGTTGACCCTTGAATCGTTTCATGCGAAAAACTTAGCCAATGGGATTCCTTTGGACTTGGCTTGATGTAAGAGCTCTATAATGACCATAAATGATATACATAATCTTGATTAAAGACTTGAAAATGAATTTAGAATTGTCTTGAAAGTTCTATGGAGATCTTTCTACTAGAGCTTGAAAGAAGAATTCGGGAAGCGTTTTGAGCGAATGAATAAGAGCCAAATATTGTGGAGTGATATGAGGTGACATGAAAAGCTTACAACTGATTTGGGAGGTTAAAGGACTAGTCCTAATTAAACGTATCTTGAAAACACCATCTCTAACCTTGTTTCATCCTTATGAAGCTCGAATACTTGCAAAATTTCTCCTGGAAACAAAATTTCTACCCTTTATCCGATCTTACAACTTGTGGGATATTACAGTTTGGCTCACTCATGAATTTCCTCAACATTGACATATGGAATACCAAGTGAATTATGTTCATTTCAATAGGCAACTCCAACTTATATGCCACTTTGACAACTCTTTTCACAACCTTATAAGGCCCTACATCTCTAGGGTTTAATTTCCTTGTTTTGCCAAATTGGATTACACCTTTCATAGGAGACACCTTCAAATAAAACACATCTCCAATTTTGAACTCAAGGATCCTTCTTCTCGTATCAAAGTAGGAATTTTCCTACTTTGAGCCATTTTAAATATCTCCCTTATGAGCCTTACCTTCTCCATAGCATCGATGACTAATCTGGCCTAGCAAGGACATCTCAATAACTTCAAACCACCCAATAGGTGTTCTACACCGTCTACCATATAAAGCCTCAAATAGAACCATCTCAATGCTTAAAAGGAAGCTATTATTATAGGCGAACTCAATGAGAGATAACTGATCATCCTAACTCCCTTTGAACTCGAATATGCAAGCTGTCAACATATCCTCCAATGTTTAAATCATTTCCTCGGCTTGCCCATCAATTTGAGGATGGAAGGCAATACTCAACGTAACCTTAGTACTAAGGCCTCTTTAAAATGATTTTTAGAAGGGAGAGGTACATTGAGCTCCATGATCTGATATGATGGATATTGAACCCATGCAACCTCACCAACTTCTTATTGTACAATTTAGCATAATATTTGGTACTAAATGTTATTTTGACTGGTATGAAATGAGCCAAATTTTTCATTCTATCCACAATCATCCATATGGAATCAAACTGCTTCTTGGTTTTAGGAAATCCAAACCTAAAGACCATATTGATCTTCTCCCATTTTCATGTAGGAATATCAATGTCTTGAGATAGGTCACCCGGCCTTTGATGTTTAACCTTGACTTGTTGGCAATTGAAGCAATTGAAAACAAACTTGGCAATATCCCTCTTCATTTTGCTCTACCAATAAACTTCTCTCAAGTCTCTATAAATCTTTTTGGAATCGAGCTAAATAGAATAGGGGGAATTATGAGCTTCGTGCAATATCAACCTTCTCAATTCACCAACATCCGGCACCCATACTCTTCCTTGGTAATGAATTACCCTATCTCCCCCTTGTAAGAAGGCCTACATCTTTTCTTCCTTCACCAAGGCCTTTAAATCAACCAAGGTGGAATCAATATCTTGTTTGGACTTGACATCCTTAATCAATAAAGAATCGAAGCCATGTAGTAATATCACACCACCACTATCAGTATCATTCAACTTCACACAAACTTCCCTTTTTCCATTATCTTCTAAATGAGACACACTACCGATAGACACTCTACTAAGTGTGTTGGATGCCATATTATCTTTACCCAGGTGATACTTCATACTTATATCATAATTCTTGAGAAGCTCTAACCACCTTTATTATCTTAGGTTGAGGTCCTTTTGAGTGAGTACATGTTGATGGCTTTTGTGATTAGTGAAAATATACACATGAACCCCATACAAGTAGTGACACCATATTTCAACACAAACACCACGGCGGGAAGCTCAAGATCGTATGTTGGGTAGTTTATCCCATGCACCTTTAATTTCCTTGAGGCATAGGCAATCACCTTACTATGTTGCCTTAACACACAACCCAAACTAATTCTTGAAGCATCATAATAAACAATAAACCTGTGCGGATCAGTCTTATTTGTTCCTCTAAAATCCTGTCTCAGCCTAAGGCAGGGTCTTGGGCCCATGCCCTCCTATGCGTAAAAATACCTATACTTAGTCATTTTTCAACTCTATACCACAAAAGACAATCTCAAAAATATTTCATCTAAATTCAAGTGTCCCAAGCTTAATTCCAAATCTCAAGAACTTCATTCAAGCGTCAAGTTCTCATTCAAATCTACATCAACAAAATCCCCAAATTTGAGATATATAGGTTTCAAACATTGGGTCCTTTGACCCATGGTGTCAAACCTTTCTTTTTATGTAAATTGCATATTTTCAAGTTGGATTATTTATGGGTATCTCTTATTATAAAATTTGATTATAAACTATGTTGGGATTTTATGAAATGTTGACTATTTATGCATGTTATGAGCTATGAATCTATGATCTATTATGAGATTTGATGAAGGATTTCAAGTTATCTTTCATGAGGGTTTTACTATGTGTTGGTGGGTTGATTTACCTTGAGTTTTCTACATGATTTCACTCTTGAATTGAATGATTTTGACCTAGTATTACATACTCGCCAAGTGTTTGATGAAATGTCATGTTAAGGAATCTTGAGTTATTGATGATCTATTGTATAGCCTATGAGTGAAGTGACTTTATGATGATTAAGTCAATGTATGTATGTGTTGAATTCATGGAAAGTATCTATGGTGATGCAAGTTAACCACACCTTATTTGAGGGTAACATGCCCAACCACCTTGTTGAGGGAGTGACATGCCTCAATCACCTTGTCGGGGTGTGACATGCCTGTACTACCTTATTGAGGGGTAATTACCTCAATCACCTTATCGGGGGTGACATACCCATACTACCACGTTGATGGGTAAATACCTTGACCACCTTGTCGAGGGGTGACATACCCTTACTACCATGTTGAGGGTAGAGACCTTGACCACCTTGTCAGGGGGTGACATGCCCGTACTACCACGTTGAGGGGTAGATACCTCAACCACCTTCCAAGGGGGTGACATGCCTTGGATTCCAAGTGATAGTTTACTTGGTCTATGATAGATATGGTCTCTTCCTACACATGTATTCTATATTTGCAAAGCTATATGATTTACTAGCACGTTTCATTTCAAACATGAATCATGCATGCTATATTGATATTATACCATCTCTTTCTAATGATTACACATTTTAACTAAGATGACTATGTCTTGTTGCATTGTATCCTATATACTTAGTACATTCAAATGTATACATACTCTATGCCTACATACTCTATGCCTACATGATGTTACCATGTAGTAATCGGTGCACCTTTTGATCATACTCCATGTGGCTAGTTTGGCATCTTGAAGATAAGCTTTGGTGAGTCCTCAAGTTCGGGGACACTAGCTATGCTACTCTTGCTTTTGTTATCTCTTTATGGTGAATATTTGATACTATGAGGGTGAGCTCGAAAAGTGTCTTGCCCCTGCTCTAATCTATGTTTAGAGGTTTTTGTTGGAACAAATGATGTGCTTATGCTTTAAGCTTTGACTCTTCTATATTTTGTGCTATCAAAGACTTCCCTTAGTCCCATTTTCCCTTATTTATGTCTCTATTTGTTGTTTATTTTGCTTCTGCGACCAAGGATGTGTGTATGATATGCTAAAAGGCTTGTTTGGAGTCCCTTTCAAGTTCTCATTCACCGTGTCACGTCTAGGCCCTAGGTTTAGGTCGTAACATTGCATTTAACCTATGAATTTGCACTCTGAATACTCTATTTTGGTTTTCTTTAACCTGAACCTTCTAGACTCAAAAGTTTGTCTCTACATCTCTAATCTAGCAATAGTCCACTACAAATCTCATCAGTTAGTATTTTTTTAATCTACAATTAATATACATCAAGGAATCTCATCTTGAAATGGACTGCATCAATTCATCCATCACTATATCAAATAGGATCGGGCTA
>DF358400.1:66839-102291 GCA_000787875.1 Solanum virginianum
GATCGGGCTAAGAGTCGATCTCAAGTGCAACTCCATCTCTTTTAAAAAGTGCCTTAACTCTCCTCCCACCATCCAATCCCACATTTTAGCTCTATCATACATGTACTTGATCATCTTAATATAAGGCATCGATACACTCTTTACCTCTAGGTATCTTCAAATAATGTCCCTTGGGACTTTGTCGTAAGACTTTTAAAGGTCAATGAACACAATGTGTTGGTCCCTCTTCCTTTTATGGTATTTCTCCATAAATCTCCCAAGATAAATGGCTTCTATGGTCATTTGCATTGATATGAATCCAAACTAGTATTAAAAAAGGACATACTTTTTCTTACTTTCAACTTCACCACTCTCTCCCGAATGTTTATAGTGTGGCTTAGTAACCTGATACCCTTGTAATTGTTACAATTTTGGACATCATTCTTGTTCTTCTACAATAAAACCTTTGTACTTTATCTCCATGCTTTTGAAATTTTACCTTTCTTAAAATGACACTAAATGAACTAGTTAGTCACTCCATACGAGCTTTGTCCATGTCCTTCCAAAACTCCACTAAAATCTCAACTAATATGGTCATATTGCACTCATCCTAAGAAATCATAGATATTACTAAATGCTAAAGAATAATTTGAAGAAAATGATACTTCTGGTGACAAGGTAAGTACCAATAGATCATAAGTACATGTAATGAAGTAGAGATCATAGTCATAAAATAAAGCAGACTTTTTACCCTCAAGCCCATCCCTACTCGCCCTTTAAAAATGGTAAGTTTTATCTCATTTCTCAATTCTTTAGGACTGCAATTTTTTATCTCATTCATTTTTATAGATAAGAAAAGAAAGTCTATAGTCCTCCTTTATTCATATTTTGGTAAATGGAGGAACAATATTTATACTTTTTTTGTATTTCTTGCTTTATTTTTCCAATTCGGTGCAGGACAAGGACTTTACTAGAGAAGACAATGATAGAAAATTTCTTGTCCTGCACTGGATTGGAAAAATAAAACAAGAAATTCAAACAACGTACAAATATTGTTCCTTCATTTAACTAAATATGAATAAAGGAGGACTATACACTTTTTTTTCTTATCTATAAAAAATGAATGAGATAAAAAAAAACTGCAGTCCTAAAGAATTAAGAATAAGATATAACTTACCATTTTTAAAGGTTTAGTAGAGATGGGTTTGAAGGTAAAGAGTTTGCTCTATTTTATGACTATGTTTGGATATTGGACTTGGTCAAATCCATAATTTCTAATCATAGATTATGATGAAAATATGTTCCATGATTCAAAATGGGGTGGACTTGGGTGTTGGGATATACTATTAACCATGTAATTGTGTTATAGTATCCCGTACTACCACGTTGAGGGGTAGATACCTCAACCACCTTCCAAGGGGGTGACATGCCTTGGATTCCAAGTGATAGTTTACTTGGTCTATGATAGATATGGTCTCTTCCTACACATGTATTCATAATAAAGTTTGGGTTTAAATAGATCATTGTGTATATATGTGTGCCATTACTTATATAGTAGATAATTTTGTGTATGGAGTATTTTAACTCATACACAGAAGATTAAAATTGTTGGTGCATATAAGTTATAAATTTATGTTCACGACCTAAGGTGACGTAGGACAAACATCTTGTTTATCGTAGCACAAGATTGAATATGATTTGATCTTGACTATGGAAGTGGTTAAACTCCAACTTCTTGTGCTAGTACATTTTGTATATTTTGAACAAACCAATCAGTGATACTTATTTATATTCTAAATTTTTATAAAGAAGTTCTCTAGTTAATTACATGTACTTATGCTCTTAATCTTGATATAATTGGAATGATCTCTATGATATAAGGGCGAAAATGATACTCTAAGGGAAAGCTCCAACCAATGAAAAATTAGTTACTTTTGGACAGCAACCTTTTGAGTGTTTTTGTTGTTATACTCCTAGTCTTGACACCATAAATCACATCTTTCTGGCTGGAGATTTTGCCAGAAACATATGGGGGTTCTTTATTGATTTATTTGGTATTGAAAAGGATTATACCCCTCTAAGAAATTTCATGAAAAGGTGGTGGTCTTTTAAAGGCAAAAACAAAGCTCATAAACTGATTCTACAGTCAACTCCTATCTTAGTGTGTTGTAACCTATGGAAAAATAAGTGTGCACATAAGTATGGTGGGAAATCTTCTAATATTTCTAGAATTAAATATGTTGTCCTTGAAGACACTATCAATCTCTTGGTTACTGTTTGTCCATATATATTAAGTGGCCCTATAGATGGAAGGATTTAATTTTTATGATTGTGGGATGCTCTTATGAGATATAGGTTACTACAGTGCAATGGCATACTCCTAAGGTTGACCTGGTCAAGTTGAATACTGGTGGTAGTGTTTTAGACAGTCTTGGCACTATGAGGTCCTTGGAAGCTAGCTTATTCAGCAGAGAAGTGCTGACATGACCAAGTCTTCTACTCCACAAGTCACTTGAATCATCTTGGACCTTGAGACAAGTAAGAGTTTCTTCCTTGGGGGTTCTAAGATTGACTACATACATATTCCTATATCTTTTTGCAGTGAGAATCACTTCATCAGTTGACAAGTTGGTTACAATGCACTTTTCAGATAGGAACTTCACCTCATTCCCTTTGTCAAAGATTTGAGAGACACTAAGAAGACTGTATTTCAGGCCTTGAACATAGTACATATCTTCAATAGCTTTCTCAAAATACTTCCCAATCTTGCTTATACCCATGATAGACCCTTTCTTACCATCAGCAAAAGAAACACTGCCACCTTCAACTTCTTCTAAAGAGAGAAAGTTTTTAGTCCTTCTAGTCAAGTGCTCGGACCATCCACTATCCATGAATCAACACTGACTGCTTCCTTCTGACTGTTCTTGCACAATATTACTTATTAGTTTTGGGAACCCACTTCAGTCTAAGTTCCCAATAATAAGACAGAAGACTAATAAAAATTTTCTTGGTCCACCCAGGCTAGGGTTTGTTACTCAATTTTGACTTAGGACCTGGTCCCTCATTCAAAGCTTTTTTTTAGTAATTAGACTACTGCCTTTTTAGTGTTCTTTTGAGAACTTCGCAGTTGCCCTTCAGATGACCATTTTTACAACAATACAAACATAACAAGTTGTCATCAATAGAGACATATTTACTATGAGGATTATAGAGGTGTCAATCTCGTTGACATATCCTAGACCTCTCTTTTCATGACCCCAGTTGTTGGACATGTCCCCAACAACTTTGAAAAGGTAGTCCATTTCAAGGACTAGTTCAGGTCCTCTTTGAACTTTAGCAGGTCCTTCTCCACCACAACATTCCTTGCTAAAGCTAGCATCAACTTCAACTCAACCTCCTTCAACTTTTAGTCTAAAACAAGTTCATTTTCATTAATTTTAACTTTTAGCTTAGCATCAGATATGGATTTACTTCCCATCAACTTCAAAAGTCCATCTTTTCCAACTTCTAGAGCCACAACCTTTACTTCCAAGTCAAACACATGATTTGTTAAAACAAAATTTTCATCTTGTGAGACACCAACACTATTATTTAACTAAAACCTTTTCAGTAGTTAATTCACAAATGGAATCAATAAGAACACATGCAAGCTTTTTCAACTTATTGATAGAATAAAGGTTTAAGTTCTCTTTAAAGTCCAGCAGCGTTACCTATGCCTCCTCTTCTTCTTCTTCTTCATCATCATCATTATTAGCATCATCAAAGCAAACAAGTTGTCAAAAATCTCATAATCATCTTTCACAACTAGCATAGATGAGTCCTCAGGTTGTTCTTCATCTTCAGAGTCACTGGAGGAGTTACCCCATACCCCCAGATCTTTTATAACAATCTAATCAGTTGCAGCCTTTCTTCTAAATTTCTCAGGAACCTGGTCCTTCCTTTTGTCTTTTGAGAACTTTAAACCATCTTTGTAATCACCTTTTCCATGAGGGCATTCTCTAATGATGTGTCCTGGCTTCCCACATCCATGATATAGTTCAACATTACCCTGAGATCTACTAACGTTTCCTTTTCTTTCAAAACCAGGAATTTTCCTAATTATGTTCTTAAATCTTTTGATGAGATAGGTCATATCTGCACCATCAATTTCATCATATCTGTGAGTTATTTTCAGTGGCAAAGTCTTGTCCTTCTTTCCTTCTCTTTTGGCAGTATCATGTTGCTTGTTTAGCTCATGTGTCTAAAGAAGGCCAACAAGCACATCCATACTCAGACTCTTCAGATGTTTGGACTCTGTTATGGCATCAACTTTACTCTCCCAAGACTTGGGAAGTACCCTAAGAATTCTTCTTACTTGCTTGCTTTGACTAACAGGTTCTCCCCAGCAATTCAACTAGTTGGTTATGGCTCAGAACCTGGTCTTCATATCATGTATGGACTCACCTTCCAGTATTAGAAAATCTTCATACTGAGAAGTAAGCATGTCCACCTTAGACTTCATCACTTGCTCAGTACCTTCATGAGCATTCTTAAGACAATCCCATATCTCTTTAGCTGATTCACAGGCTTAAATTCTATTATACTCTTTAGCCCCTATTCCACATACAATCAGTTTCTTAGCCTTGTAATTTTTCTCAATCTTCTTCCTATCAGCCTCTGAAAACTATTGCCTAGTTTTGGGAACTAGTCGGGTAGTCTCCACTTCCTTAACTTCGGTGGTAGGAACATATGGTCCATCGAGAACAATGTCCCATAGTTCACTGTCTTCAGCCATAAGAAAGTCATGCATACATTTCACGCCCTGAGAGGTGACCCAAGTCGTGGTCGGCACCCAGACACTATTGCTAGTCCCCAAACAAAATACTTGGCCTCATCACAATCATTTAATCCGTAAACTCTACTAATCAACGGAAGACATAAAGAATGTATATGGTTACATATATCCTCTAGTCTCCAAATAATATAATAAAAGAAAGAATAGTAGAAAGAACTAGCTTACAATCTGAACAATTAACATTCGACTCTAATCTATGAAGCCTCTATCAATATCAGGTAGTGCTAATGATAGACCCATCACTACCTCAATCAAAATAAAGCTAATAAATGTCTAACTCTAAAGCAAGATGAAAATAACATAATGAATCCTCCAAAATAGGGGAGGCTCACCAATCAGCTGAACATCCTAGATCCTTAACTAAGCGCCTGCTGATGATCTTTATCTCGTGTATCTACATCTTAAAAAGATGTACCACCTAATCGCGTCAGTACGTGAAATGTAGTGTATGTAAAATAGCTTAATAAAATCGAAATAGGTAGAATAATATAGAATAACAATCAACTCATAATATTAGCAATCAACACATCAATTGTCTATTTAAAGCAAGAGTAAAGAGTAGACAATTGACCCATCTAACCAATCAACCTCATCAATCAAATCAGACTCATCTTAGAGGGACTCATCTCAATTCATCTCGTCTCAACTCAGAGTAGTACTCAATTTGGGAACTTTCTGGGAGTTTCTATTATCTGAAAACAATCACTTATGAGCCAGTAATTGTACAACAATCATGTTGATGTTGCTACAGCCATTATGTACTTGCCAGGTAGGGAACGAATCAAATCCACAAGGGACCACCAACAAATCAAACTAGTCCTCTATTGTATCAGGGACTTTATCAAGAGGGGACCACAATGAGATGTAATGGTTCTAATCCTCACCTACACTTGGCTATATAGTTTGAAAAGTGCGAGTTGGATTAACTCAGACTCTTCAGTGCTTGATACTCCTCCCATTACTCAATGCTCATAAAACAATCCATCCAATCAAACCAATCAAACTATCTAAAATTAGCCTCGTAGAGGCTCTCATCATTCAATCGGTCTCATAAAGACTCCAATCATACTATCAATTCAACACTCAAACATTAGCTCAAGGCTTAGGAAAATCATTAGGGAACAATTGAATAGACAAATCATTAAAGCTTATTTGGGAAGACACATGGACCATCAAACACTATCAACTTATCATCATTCTCTGATTCACAATCACAATCACTATCAATATTCTCAAATCAAAGCTCTAGACTCAATCCCTATCTTCATTTATGCATGCTTTCAATAATCAACATATCTTAAGAAAAATATTCTATTCAAGTAAACAAGTTTATGATGATTATCATCATATAAGAATACATGTAATGAATATAATTTTCAAGAAAATAATCAAGAATCATATATGTAGACTCATGAATATTCAACTCTCTTCTAAGACCATCTTTGGGGAACATGAGAGAACAATGTCACGCTTTCAGTTTAGCCTTACATACCTAAGATAAAGCTCTAATAATCAATCTTCAAGAATTCTCCTTGAATTTCCCCCAATCAAGCTTCTCTCTTCTCTTCTCTCAAGCCCTAATCTTTCAAGTGTTTAGAAAAGGACATAGAATGGGGTTTAAGACCCTAGTCACGTATAAAAATGACCTAATTTGATCATATTTTATGTTTAAGAGGGGTTGGGAATTGGCCGGAATGCCTCTCAATTTAGAAAGAAAAAGTTTGTGCACCAGTCCCCATCGCAGACTGGGCACACACCTATATAAAAATTTTCTAGAAGGTTTTAGAACAAATTTTCAAATCTCGTCAAAAAAATTAAAAAAAACAAGGCAAGTCCACACCCCAAGCAAGTTGTGCCCTAGGCGCGCACAATCACTATTTTTTGTTTCAGATCAAAAAAATTATTTTTTGATCTGGTTGCTCCAAAATTTGAATGACATCATTTTCCCACTTAATTTTCCATGTTAATTGCATATCCAATCTCAGATTTGCAAACGCGGAATGGGAAAACGTGTTACTAGCACACCTTTATTCTAGGGGCATTTTGGTAATTTTACTAAGTGTTACATCATCTCTCCCTTGGAATCATTTGCCTTCGAACGATGAGTAGAGATGGATAACAAGGAATGAATAGACTCAAACTCATCTCAACATTCACATCTATTAATCAAACTCTCGAATCTTTCTCAATCTCCAATTAACTCTATTCGGACTCAGAATAGACAATCAACTTAAGAAAAGACAATCAATTTTGTTAAGGATAAGAAAATTACCTTCAACATTCTCATTATTTGGCACGAATAGGTGCAGATATTTTGCTTTCATCTCTTCCTTAACTTCCCATGTGGCTTCCTCAAAGAATTGATTCTTCCACAAGACTTTGGCTAAGGCTATTTCGTTGGTTCTCAACTTGCGAATTAGATGATCAAGAATTTGGACAAAAATATCTTCGTACGTCAAGCTATCCTTCACTCTTATGCTCTCCGCAGGGATCACCAAGTTAGGATCTCCCAAGCACTTCTTCAATATCGACATGTGAAACACTGGATGAATATCATCTACTTGGAAGGCAACTTTGATTCATAAGCAACCTTCCCAATCCTCTTCATAATCTGATAAGGTCGAATATGAGTGGACTCAGTTTCCCCTTCTTCCAAAATCTCATGACACCCTTCATAGGTGATACTTTCAAGTATACCCAATCGTTTACCTCAAATTCCAAGTCTCTCATCTTCACATTGGTGTAGGATTTCTGGCGACTTTGTACAGTCTTCAACCTCTCTTTAATGACCTTGAATTTCTCTATTAATTGATGGACAAGATTAGGCCTTATCAACTCTGCTTCTCCAACCTCGAACCACCCAATTGGTGATCTAAATTTCCATATATACAAAGCTTCATAGGGAGCCATTTGAATGCTTGCATGATAACTATTGTTATATATGAATTCAATCAATGGCAGGTGATTATCCCAAATTCCCTTGAAATCAAGAATTTAGGCTCTCAACATATCCTCTAATATCTAAATCATATGCTCTGCATGGCTATCTATTTGTGGATGAAAGGTTGTACTCAAGTTCACTTTCGTACCCAATCCTTTCTGGAAAGATCTCCAAAATTAAGAGGTGAATTAAGCTCCTATCTGAGATTATGGACAAGGGGACTCCATGCAACATCGCAATCTCTTGGATGTACAACTTGGTATACTCCTCCACAGTGTTAGTTGTCTTAACTGCTAACAAGTGAGCCAATTTAGTTATCCTATCTACAATCACCCATATTGGGCAATTTGAAATGAACTCAACAATATCCCTATTCATTGCACTCCACAAATAGACTTCTCTCAAGTCATGGTACATCTTAGTAGAGCTAAGATATGAAATATCTAGTGTTGCAAGCTTCAGCCATGATTCCATCTAGAATACAATAAACATCTGGAATGCAAAATATACTCTGGTATCTCAACACTCCATCTTCCCATTTGGAGAAGACCACCACTTCCTGTTTGTGGACAACCTCATTTAATTGGAGTGTTTTAGGATCTTGATCTTGCTTTTCTTTCACCTCTTCCACCAAAGATGAAGCAAACCCATTTTGAACATTAACTCCTCCCTTATCTTTCTCCTCAAGTTGAATCCCCAATTGAGCCAATCGATGCACATTTTTTGCCAACTCCATATTCCCTTCCTCAATATGGGTTGTGCTACCCATTGACAACCTCCTAAGAGTGTCAAAAAAATATTAGCTTTACCTGGATGGTACAGAATGCTCATGTCATAATCCTTTAGCAACTCCAACCATCTCATTAGTAGCAGGTTGAGCTCTTTCTGATTAAAGACATACTACAAGCTCTTGTGGTCGGTTAACATATCCACACGCACTCCATACAAGTAGTGGCGCCAGATCTTAAGTGCATACACCACTGCTACCAACTCAAGATCATGGGGATAGTTCCTCTTATGGATCTTAAGTTGTCTTGAAACATATCATATCACCTTCCCTCTCTGCATCAGCACACATTCCAATCCAACTTTTGAAGCATCACAATAGATCACAAAGTCCTCTATTCCATCGGGCAAGGTTAGAATGGGTGCAGTAGTCCGTCTAGTCTTCAACTCTTGGAAACTTTCCTCATATTCATTGGACTACTGAAATTAACCTTTTTCTGAGTCAATTTAGTCAATGGTGAGAATAAGGAAGAAAATCCCTCAACAAATCTGCAATAGTAGCCTATCGACCACAAAAATCTCTTTTGTCAGTTGGAGAGGCCAGTTTGGGCCAGTTATTAACCGCTTCAATCTTCTGAGCATCTACTCTAATACCATCATTGGAGACAATATGGCCTAGGAAAGCCACTAACTTAAGCCAAAATTCACATTTTGAGAATTTTGTATACAACTCATGGTCCTTAAGTGTCTAGAGGATAATTCTGAGGTGCTTTGCATGCTCCTCTTCATTTCTTGAATACACCAAAATATCATTAATAAACACAATCACAAACATATCTAGATACTGTCTGAACACTCTATTCATCAAATCTATAAATGTTGCACGTGTATTCGTCAACCCAAAGGACATGACTTATCAAGGTACTATTTGAACACCCTATTCATCAAATCCATGAAGGTGGCAAGAGTATTTGTCAATGCAAAGTACATGACCAAGAACTCAAAATGGCCATATCTAGTCCTAAAGGCGATATTTGGAATATCATATTCCCTCACTTTCAACTGATGGTAGCCAGATCTGAGATCTAACTTTGAGAAACAAGAGGCACCCTGAAGTTGGTCAAACAAATCATCTATCCTTAGGAGAGGATTCTTATTCTTTATGGTGACCTTGTTCAGTTGCCTATAGTCAACACACATTCTAAGAGGCCCATCTTTCTTTCGCACGAATAGGACAGGGGCACCCCAAGAAGAAACACTCGACCTTATGAAGCCCTTCTTTAATAAATCTGTCTATTGTTCTTTCAACTCTTTCAACTCAGCGGGGGTCATCCTATAAGGTGGAATTGACATAGGTTGAGTACTGGGTAGAAAATCAATCCCAAAGTCAATCTCCCTATCAGGAGGGACTCCAGGGCAGATCCTCAAAAAACACTTCCAGAAACTCATTCACAATTAGGACTGACTCAAGAGTAGGAGACTCAACATCATTAGATTTCACTCGCATGAGGTGAAAGATATAACCCTTAGCAATCATCTTTCTGGCTCTAAGATATAAGATAAAATTTCCCTTAGGTGTTATGAAATTACCCTTCCACTATAGAATCGATTCATTCAAAAATTGGAAGTTAATAGCTCAGGATCTACATTCAACGGAGGCAAAATAGGTGTAGAGCCAATCAATGCCAAGGATCAAATAAAAATCAGTCATATCTAACTTAATTAGATTAATGATAGTATCCCTATAAGGGATGGACACTACACAAGCTCTATAGACCCTCTTAGCCCGAAATGACTCACCAATGGGAGTAGAAACATCAAAGGGTTCAAGAAGACTCTTAGGGGTTCTATGAAATCTACTGGCCACATAAGGAGTTACAAAAGATAATATGGTACCAAAATCCATCAACACATAACAATCAATAGAAAAGACTCGAATCATACTCGTCATAATATCTGGGGAGTTCTCCTGATCATGTCGACTACCAATGGAATACAAATGATTTGTAGCTCCGTTTGCGCCTGGCACAGTACCTCTCTGATTTCCCTTAAATAGCGGGGCTGGTGCAGATGATTGAGCCTCATCATCCCATAGTGGACAATCTCTCTAATAGTGACCTGCTTGGCCACACTTGTAGCATACATCACTCCTCTCGCAGTATTTACCAATGTGTAACTTGCCACATATGCCACATGGTGGTTTACCTTGTGAACCTTGAGCCATACTAGCTTGTGACTGAGACTCATGGGCTCTAACATTTTGGGACCTCTGATCATTTCTAACTCTAGGTGCAAGTGCACTAGCAGATGATAGTGCTGGAAATGGGTTACCATTGCCTTTCTTTCTAACCTCATGGACGAATGTTTTAACTTTCTTACTTCTAAACTCCTCTTTTTCATGCTGCCTCTCCTCATCAGCTTGTTGTATAAAGGTCATCAGTCTCCCAATGCCCATATCACTCACAAATGTTACTCCCGTCCCATCTCTCTTTGTCCCTTTATTCAACCCATCAATATATATTCCCATCCTCCCCCTCATATCAGTAACCATGTCCAGAGCATAGCAAAACAATTGTGTAAACTTTAGCCCATACTATTGCATAATCATAGAGCCCTGTTTCAAGTTCAAGAATTCTCTTACCTTTGCCTCTATTTTCTCCCTTAGGAAGAAGCGTTCCAAGAAAGTTTCCTCAAACATATCCCAAGTCAGTATGGGGTATCCTCTCCTATACCCTTCTTTTATTGATCACACCAAAGTCTAGCCACACCCTTGAGTTGGTATGTAGCCGGTTCCACTCTGTCAGCATCAGCCACATGCATCACTTAGAACACTTTCTGAAGCTCCTCCACATAGTTCTTAAGATCCTCAGTAGATGCGAACCCTGTGAACTCAGACGGATTCATCCTCAAGAATTCCCAAACTCAAGATGCTTAATGGGCATCCGTGATGTAGACCATATGAACCCAGGTGGAATCATCCTCGAGAATTCTCAAACTCGAGAAGTGTCATGGGCATCCTGTTTACCTGCTCCTTATTTCGCAGCAGGTACTATGACAGCCTAGGCTAGAGTTTGAATAGCCTGGTGTAGCTCAGCATTTGAAACCTCATCTTGCGGTTGTGTAACAAGGACAACCCTATTCCACGAGCTCTTCATGTCCTTGAGGCTCAGGTGGATTGACATTTTGTCTGGTGGGATGTCCTCTACCTCTGACGGCTCTTCTGGGAGGTATGATCATAATTCTGTAATGCATAAAGCACGAATTAGAATAGAACTTTCATAGAGCTTACTCTATAGCATGATTCAGAACATGAAAGAAGTGGAATAATTCCCAATGTCCTATAGCCTTCGGCTTAAGTGTGGTCAACAACACATCCACAAACAAGACTCTACTAGACATGACTTCATAGACTCCCTAGGATACTTGAACTCGTGCTCTAATACCAAGTTTATTATGCCTGAGAAGGGACCCAAGACGTGGCCAGTACCCAGAGACTATTGTTACTCCCCAAGCAAACCACTTGGCCTTATCAAAATTATTCAATCCATAAACACTACTAATCAGCGGAAGACATAAAGAATGTAAATGGGCATATCTATCCTCTAGTCTCCAAAAAGTATAATAAATAATAGTCTAGTAGAAAGAACTAGTTCACAATCTGAACAATCAACATTAGACTCTAGTCTATGAAGCCTTTATCACTATTATGTGGTGCCAATGATAGACCCATGGCTACCTCAATCAAAATAAAGCTAATAAATGTCTAACTTAAAGCAAGATGAAAATAACATAATGAATTCTCCAAAATAGGGAAGGCTCACCAATCAGCTGAACGTCCTAGATCCTCAATAAAGTTCCTGTTGATGATCTCTATCTCGTGTATCTACATCATAAAAAGATGTACCGCGGAATTGAGTCAGTATGTGGAATGTAGTGTGTAAAATAGTTGAATGAAACTGAAATAGGTAGAATAATATAGAACAACAATCAACTCATAATAGTGGCAATCAACATGTCAAGTGTCTATCTAAAGCAAGAATAAAGAGTACACAATTGACCCATCTAACCCATCAACCTTATCAATCAAATAAGACTCGTCTCAATTCATCTCATCTTAACTCAGAGTACTAAGTTTGGGAGCTTTCTAGGAGTTTCTCTTATCCGACAAAAAATTTACTTATGAGCCAGTGATTGTACAACAATCACGTTGATGTTGCCACAACCATTCCGTACTTGCCAGGTAGGGCACGAATTGAATCCAGTAGGGACCACCAGCAAATCAAACTAGTCCTTTATTGTTTCAGGCTCTATCAAGAGGAAATTATAATGAGATGTAATAGTTCTAATCCTTACCTATGCTTGGCTACGTAGTTTGACAAGTGCGAGTTGGATTGACTGTTACTCTTTCGGTGCTCGATAATCCTCCTATGACTCAATGCTCATAAAACAGTCTATCCAATCAAACTATCTCAATCATTTCAAATCAAATCAGCCTCGTAGAGGCTCTTATCATTCAATTAGTCTCATAGATATGCCAATTATTCTATTAATTCAACTTTTAATCATTAGCTCAAGGATTTGGACAATCATTAGGGAACAATCAAATAAACAAATCATTAGAGTTCATTTGAGAAGACTCATGGACCATCAAACACTATCAACCTATCATCATTCTAACATTCACAATCACTATCAACATTCTCAAATCAAGGCTCTAAACTTAATATCTATCTTTATTCATGCATGCTTTCAATAATCAACATATAGGGTTTATGCAATATCTCATGAAAAATATTCAATTCAAGTAAACAAGTTTATGATGAGCATCAATATACATAAATATATGTAAAGAATATAATTTTCAAGAAAATAATCAAGAATCATGTATGTTGACTCATGAACATTCAATTCTCTTTTAAGACCATCTGTAGGACACATGAGAGAACAATCTCATATTTTTAGTTTAGCCTTACATACCAGGGATAAAGCTTTAATGATCAATCTTCAAGAATTCTCCTTGAATTTCACCCAATCAAACTTCTCTCTTCTCTTCTCTCAAGCCCTAATCTTTCAAGTGATTAGAAAAGGACTTAGAATGGAGTTTAAGATCCTATTTAGGTATCAAAATAATCTAATTTGATTGTGTTTTGAGTTTCAAAGGGTTGGAAATTGACTTAAATGCCCCTCAATTTAAAAAGAAAAAGTTCATTTAGAAAAATGCCCAGTCTGCGTCGCGGACTGGGCGCGTACCTTTATAAAAATAATTTCAAAAATTTTCAAAACGAGTTTTCCAATCCCGTCAAAAAATATTTTTAAAAAAACAAGGCAAGTTCGCGCCCCGTGCATGCACAGCCACTATTTTTCATTTCAAATTGAAAAATTATTTTTTGATCCGGTTGCTCTAAAATTTGAACTAGACCATTTCCTCAGTCAATTTTCCATGATGACTGTATATCTGGTTTACAATTCGCAAACAGGGCATGAAAAGATGCGTCATGTGCTAACCTCTATTCTAGGAGTATTTCGATAATTTTATCAGGTTCCAATACAACTTTTCCACCATCCGTAAAACTTGTCATTGAATCTTGGAGGCCTTGTGGATGATTTTCCTTCTTCTAGGTTCAGTAGAGTAGTCATATTTACCAGAAAATCTCTAGGTGTAAGTCGTATAGAGATTCTTGCTCTGATACCACTTGTTGAGTAAATACGCATCTACCACAATAAGGGAGCAGGTCCCTTGAAACAATATAAACAAAAACTAAAAGAAGCCACACAGCAAGGAACAGAACATAAGGATTTAACATTGAAAAACTCCTTGCTCAAGGGAGGAACAACCACGACCTGTCCAATAGGATTTCCAAAAAAATAAAATCCACTAAATGAATGAGCAAAGTAAACAAATAAACACACTTGATTTATTTGCCGCATTTCCTCACCATTCCCACTTGCAACCCCAGTTACAACTATGAGCAACAAGAACTAGTCTACACTCTCACCTCCAAGATGAAGTTAGACTATACACCACTACACCTCAAGACTCCACCTAGCCAATGAGGTTCAACACTCACAAGAGTGTAATAAAAAATAATGGTCATGTTCCTTTATAGACTAGGAGTGATTTTACAATATCCAACACAACACAACTACTAACATACAACGAAGCTATTCTAATCTTCTATCAGGTCCCTTGAACGCAACAACTGTATTTTCATACTAGGAGCTAAGAGAAAGCTTTTGGAGCAAAAAGAATATTCAGTTTGTGTTATTTCCAAAAGTAGTTTTTGTTCCTTGGACAAGCTCCTTTTATATTGAACAAGATGCATTGTATGGACTACTGGTCCTCCAGTACAAATGAGGGTGACATTTCACCAACTATAGCAACTTTAGCAGTTCTATCCTATATACAAACACTTCACGTTGATCTGATAGGCTACCTGGTCCTCAAGTCAGTTTGTTAATCATCAAAACATTCACTTAACAAAAGGATTTACAGTTACAGGAGTCCATTTACAACAGATGGTGATTCAATTGTGGCAAGTCAAAGGTCCTAGTAAAATAAGAAACATTTATAGGATTATTCCAGTTGTGGTCTTGTGGAAGCTTTGGAAAATAAGAAATGCTAGAAGACATGAAAAGTATGTAAGTTTAATGAATTTGATTAAACAGTATTAAAATACTATTAATTAATTCATTAGAATTTTCTTCCCCTGGGTTTACTGAGTTGGGAGGAAATTATGTCCGATTTTTAGCAGTATAGGGATAAGTTGTATCTCAGAAACATAACCTAGAGATTTCCTAGGATAAGTCAAGCTAAATGTAATTGGGATGGTGCCTCCAAAGGAAATCTAGGAGGAAGCTCATATGTTTTTTCTATGCGGGATCATAATGGAGATTTGATTTGGGCTGAAGCATATAAGATAGCAATCATTTCACGGCCCAAGCCTAGGGTCTAAACATGATATGGTGCAAGGGGAACCCGAAGGGACCCCAAGCAAGCCTCTTAGAACATCATTACACATCCTTGGTCGCGGAAGCAATAAATCAAGCATCAAGAGATAAAAGAATGGGAAACCAGGGCTAAGGGAAAACACTTCCATATCATCACAATTAAGAGACAAGAGTCAAACGCATATCATAGATACATAACATATCCAACAGACACCTCTAATACATATATAAAGCAGAGGCCAAGACAAAGTAACCTGGCTCACCCTTATAGTCAAATAGAACATAAAAAAGAGTGTTTAAATACCAAACAAGAGAACATAGACTAAGGTCCCCGAAGTGGAGGACTCACCAACTAGCTTGAATAGCACCAAACTAGCCACGTGAAGGAGGATGATAATCAACTTGGGCACTGGTTCCTACATGGTGACATCATGTAGGCATAGAGTATGCATTAGTATGTTTGAATGTACTAAGTATGTAGGATGCAATGCAAACAAGAATGGAGCATCATAATCAAAATGCATAACAATAGGCAATAGGCATACTATAGCAATATGACATGTATGATCAATGCATAAGTAAAACATGCTTAAGTATCTCAGGCTAATATAGGATATCATATGTGTAGAACAGACCAAACTAGATTTCCAAAGTACAACCCTTTGGTAGGTTAGTGATGATGTTGCCCCAACACTTAGGTGGATGAGTACAAACCCTCATCTAGATTGGTGATAATGCCACATTATCACCTAGGTGGAGAAGTACAAACCCTTCCCTAGGTTGATGAATACAAACCCCCATCTAGGTTAGTGATGATGCCGCCCCATCACTACGTGGAGAAGTACAAACCCTTCCCTAGGTTGATGAATACAAACCCCCATCTAGGTTAGTGATGATGCCGCCCCATCACTACGTGGAGAAGTACAAACCCTTCCCTAGGTAGACGAGTACAAATACCCATCTAGGTTATATGGGTTCTTAGTCCCCTCGGATTGGGCATGGTTTAATGCAATACTTTATATAGAATTTATCATATACATAAGCTCATTTCATTATCATATAGTCAATTATATCATATCTCATGTTTTAAACCTTCAACTCCTCAAGAAATCACATCTGAACATTTTATCAAACACTTAGAGGGTGTGAAATGGTAGTATAAAACCATGCAATTTAGAGATGAAATCATGCAAGAAAATCCGTTGTAAAACCATCAATCAACACGTAGCAATACCCTCAAGCAATATATATCAAAACCCCTCATCAAATCTTACAATAGATCAAAGATTTATAGCTCAAAACATAGCAAAATAGTCACAACTTTACATAGCTTTAACATAGTGTGCAGTGAATTTCATAATAATCAAGACCCATTTGTAAATCAACTTTAAATCATGCAATTTGAGTAAAAGGAGGCTTGGTATCATAGGTAAAAGGAACTCATGAAAGAAACTCACATACGTGAAGAATGAAAATGGAGACTTGAAGCTTGAAGAAGAACCTTGAAGGAAAACCTTAGCTTGGGATGAGGGTTTAGGTCTTGAGTTTGGGGAGTGAAAATATGAGTAAGTGTTTCAGTGAGTATTGGGAAATATTTTGGATAGTGTGAGGGTGAAATATGGCTAAGTATAGGTAAAAATACATTTGGAACACTTAGGGCCAAGACTTAGAGATCTTGGACCGAACTAAAAAAAAAATCCCCAAAATGTACAGGGGCGCGTCGCGGGGGCAATATGAAAACCCTACTGGAAATTGCAAAATCAAAATAAGATACAATAAGTAATAATATATCATAAAGGAAGTGGGACTAAGAGAGTCTTTCATAATAACATAACAATAAAAGAGTCAAGCTCAGTAATACAAAATGTCTCAATATCCAACGTTACCTCTAGTATTAGATGGGGCGGGGGCCAAGGCATCTCTCAGGCTCGCCCTCATAGATAAGTGTCCAAAATATAAGATAAAGTCTTAACATAGGCATGAAAGTAGTAGATATTGTACCCAGATATGAGGACTCATCAACAACGCCCTCATAGATAAGTGTCCAAAATATAAGATAAAGTCTTAACATAGGCATGAAAGTAATAGATATTGTACCCAAATATGAGGACTCATCAACAACTAACTTCAACGATCCAGCTAGCCACGTGGAGAAGGATGATCAATAGGAGCTCCAGTTCCTATATAGTAATTGCGTCGGATCCTCTGTAGCGCCAAAACCATAGGCTAACACCAATAGAAAATTACCAAAATCGCCAATTTCCTATTCCTTGGCCCATAAAATCCTACCAGGCATCCCCGACTACCACTTTACAATCCCCCACTCAAGGATGAGTTCATTATGGAATTAGAATCTAGCCCTACGGGTTTTATGATCAATGGATAACTAATATGCATGCAACCAATTCAACTCAAGGATAACATCAAAATCCACCATATCCAACTAGACAAGATCACAAGGCAATATTTTATATAAAATACAAACGGGACGATTTCTATAGACCTTTCTAGCAACAATGGATGCACTAATGAGAGTAGACACCTCATAAGACACTTAAAAATTTGGGCTCAACAAGAAACTTCTTAGCACAAAGGAATAATGAAAGAAATAGTAACTCCCGGGACTATCAAAGCATGCACAACAAAACCAAGAAAACCCTTAACATACCGGTAGCAACACCGGGCATCTCATCAACCCCTTTCCTCCCTTGAAGGGCATAGAACCAATTATGTCTTGGGGCACCATCTTGAAGATGAAAATCTTAACTCTTATTTTGATTAAGAGGACAATCAATCCTTTTATTCTCCTCTTCACCACAATTGAAACAAGCATTGGTGTCCCTCAAACATGGGCCCATATGAATCTTACCATATTTTGGGAACATAGCATTCAGCATCACACCGCCATTACCTTGGACCCTTGGGTTGTCATTGGTAAACCTTCCACTAGGAGTATGAGAAGACCCCTGGCCTTGATGAAATTGGCCACCCTTGGAACTTTGGAACCTACCATCAAAACAGGTCCTTATGGCCTCATGAACCCTTCTCTTTCTCAAATTCTCCCCCTCTAATTATTCAGTATAAGTCATCAAGCAGGAAAAATCCATGTCACTAATCAACATAGCAGCTTGGCACTCTTCATTCACCAAATCAGATACACCCATCACGAACCTGTTCATCCTAGACCTTGGGTCGGGAACCAAGTGTGGAGCATATTTAGAGAGTTGGTTGAACTTGAGGGAATACTCCCTCACACTTCATGTTTTAAACCTTCAACTCCTCAAGAAATCACATCTGAACATTTTATCAAACACTTAGAGGGTGTGAAATGGTAGTATAAAACCATGCAATTTAGAGATGAAATCATGCAAGAAAATCTTGGGTCGGGAACCAAGTGTGGAGCATATTTAGAGAGTTGGTTGAACTTGAGGGAATACTCCCTCACACTCAAAGATCCTTGCTTCAAATTCATGAACTCCATCATTTTGGCATCCTGAAGCTCAAGAGGGAAGAACCGATTTAGGAAAGCTGCCTTAAACTCTTCCCGTAGCACCACGTTATTGTTTCCCTTCTTCTCCTTCCCCTGAGTATACCATATTTGAGCCACTCTGTTGAGTTGGTAAGCCGCCAACTCCGCCTTCTCTTCCGACCTCATACCTATGATAGCCAACACTTTGTATACTTCATCAATAAACTCTTGAAGGTCCTCATCCACTTTAGACCCATTGAACTCCTGTGGGTCATCCTTATGAAATCCCTTACCTTAGATGTCGGAGTAGGAGCATGAGGGGATTGGGCCTCTTGGTTCACTTGGTTAGCCATGGGTTGAGCTAACAAGGTGAGAGCATCCCGGAGCTCTCCATGAGTCGGTTGTTCCTTGGGTGTGTCAGCTCTTCTTTCTCTTGCATTAGGCATAATATAGCATAGCAAAGAATAATCATTAGGGGAAAATATTACCTTAACTTCTATGGCACGACATACAGTAAGAAGAAGGGAAATATTTCCTTAAACATCTCATAGCCTCTCACTTATAGTTGTGGTGCACAACACAACTATGAACAAGACTCTAATTGATGCGGTGTGTTAGATGTCAAGGACAATTAACAACCTAGTGCTCTGATACCAAGTTTGTCACGACCCAAGCCTAGGGTCTAGACATTGACATGGCGAATGAGGAATCCAAAGGGGTTCCAAACAAGCCTTTTAACATAACATTATACATCCTTGGTTGCGGAAGCATTTAAACAGCAATAATAGAGTGCAATTAAAGATATAAGAACTAAGAGAATTAAATAGTAGCATAAATCATAAGGAGTCAAGGCTCAACATAATATATCATTTGTCCAAAACACCTCTAACATAGAGTGGGCGGGGGCCAAGACACTTCCCAGGCTTATCCTTTAGTATCAAAGTATTCATCATGAGAAAATAACACAAGCAAGAGAGAGTAAGGCTAATGTCCCTGAACTTGAGGACTTACCACAAGCTTAGCTTTAAGATGTCAAAACTAACCACAAGTAGGATGATGGTGAGGAGCTTCGGTTCCTACGTGGTAATATCATGTACGCATAGAGTATGCTTTAGTATGTTTAAATGTACTATATAGGATGCAATACAACAAGAGATAGGAAACATAGGCAAAATGCTTAATTATAAGCAATGGATATCATAATAACAATATGACATGTATGAATGATAGTTGAAGTAAAACATACTTATATAGAACATATTACATGCATAGGTAGAGACCATCAATTAGTTAATGGGTTTACCACCTCCCATCCTAGGTGATTGAGGTATCGACCCCTCAATTTGGTTAATAGGTTTACCACCTCCCATCCTAAGTGATTGAGGTATCAACTACTCAATTTGGTTAATGGATATACCACCCCCATCTAAGCTAATTGAGGTATCAACCCCTCAATTTGGTTGATGGTTATCTCACCCTACCACCCATGGTGATTGAGGCATCACCTCCTCAACTAGCCATAGTCATCTTACAATGCTATAGATACTTTTCATGAAAACAACTCATATTTATACCTTCTTTTCATCATAATAAAGTCACCTTACTCATATACCATGCATTAGGACTTCAACATCTCAAGAACCCTTAACCAAATATTTTATCAAACACTTAGAGGGTGTGTAATGCTTGTATAAAACCATGCAATTCAAGAGTGAAATCATGCAAGAAAAATCAATGTAAAACCACCCGCCAACACTTAATAATATCCTCATGCAATATACATTGAAACTCTTCATCAAATCTGAATATATATCATAGATTCATAGCTCATAACATGCTTGAACAATCACACTTTAATGAAATCCTAATATAGTTCATAGTCAAATTCATAGTAAGTAAGACCCAAAAGTAAATCAACTTAGAAATATGAAATTTATATAAAAAGGAGGATTGGGCACCATAGGTAAAAGAACCCAATGATTAAAACCCACATACCTTAGACTTTGAGTTTCTTGAAATTGGGTTGTGAAAGACTTGAAGCTTGGAAGTGGGTCTTGAAATCCAAAACTTGTTCTTGAGTTTCCTTAAATTTGTATTGGGGTTTTGATGGAGGCTGTTGGGAGAATTCGAGAGTGTAGTTGGGATGAGAGTAATGAGTTTGATCTTTTGGAATAGGGTTTAGGTCTTTTGGGGAGGTTAAGATAGCATTAGAAGTCTGAAAAGGTCATTAGAGTAAATAAAATTTATGAAAACACCATTAGTGAACGGATAGAAAAATTGACAAAGTGTCACCTCACTTGAGGTTACACTGATCGTGTGGCACTCCACAGGTTGTGTGGAGTGCCCAAGAGATGATACTTAGTCTAACTCAAAGGGCTTTCATTTGATATATTGTGGGTCCTCCAAGTGCATGTGTGCTAAAAGTTATGCTCGTATAAAGTTGACCCTTGCATAGACCAACACCCAAAGCTCAACTCATAGGGAAGTCTCGAACTTGTCTAAGTACTAGGAGTCTCCCATGACCCTAATACACTCTCCACCTAAGCAAATAAGGCTTGAAACATGGCTACATGAGACCATGGAGTTACACGGTGTCACAACCTGGCCCTTTTGTCAGGCTCATTGTGGAGCCACTCATATGATTTTTTGAGAATGTTGCATTAGACCCCCTGAAGTATCAGAAATCGTTGACTAACACCAACAGCAAATTGTCGAAATTGCATGTTTCCTATTCCTTGGCACATAAAACCCTACCAAACATCCTCCACTGCCATCAGGCCACCTGGGCCTCTAGTTAGGCTCATTATGGACCCAGCTATATGATTTTTTTGCAATGTTGCGCCGAGACCCCCTGTAGGGTAAGAAACCGCGGGCTAACACCCACAGAAAACTGCCAAAATCGCCTCTTTCCTGTTCCTTAGCCCATAAAATTCTACTACGCGTCCCCCATTGCTGCTAGGCAACATAGGCCTCTTACCAAGCTCGTTGTGGACCCACTCATATGATTTTTTAGGAATGTTGCATTGAACCCCCTGCAGCGCCAGAAACCATAGGTTAACACCCACAGAAAACTGTCAAAATTGTCTGTTTCCTATTTCTTGGCCCATAAAATCCTACCAGGTGTCCCCCACCGCTATCAAACCACCTAGGCCTTTTTACAAGCTTGTTACAGACCCACTCATATAATTTTTAAGGAATGTTGCATCAGATTCCCCTGCAGCTCCAGGCATTATGGGTTAACACCCATAGAAAACAATCGAAATCCCTTGTTTCCTATTCCTTGTCCCATAAAATCTTACCAAGCGTCCCCCACCGCCTCTAGGCAACCTAGGCCTCTTGTCAGGCTCGTTGCGGACCCACTTATATGACTTTTTAGGAATGTTGTGCCGGACCCCTCTGCAGCGCCAGAAACCGTGTGATAACACCCACAGAAAACTGCCAAAATCACTTGTTTTCATTTCCTTGGCCTATAAAGTCCTACCAGGCATCCCCCGCTACCACCGGGGCACCTGGGCCTCTTGCCAAGCTCGTTGCAGATGCACTCATTTGATATTTTGAGAATGTTGCATCGAACCCTCCTGCAGCGCCAAAAATCATGGGCTAACACCCACATAAAAATGTCAAAATTGACTATTTCTTATTCCTTGGCCTATAAAATCCTACTAGGCGTCTCCCACCACTGCCGGGCAACTTGGGACTCTTATCAGGCTCACTTCAGATCCACCTGTATCATTTTTTGAGAATATTGCACTGTACCCCCTTGTAACGCCAAAAATCGTGGGCCAACACCCATAGAAAACTGTCGTAATCGTCTATTTCTTGTTCCTTACCCCATAAAATCTTACGAGGAATCCTTCGCTGCCGCTAGGCTACCTAGTCCTCTTGTCGGGCTCATTACGGACCCACTCGTATGATTTTTTAGGAATGTTATGCAGGACCCCCGTGTAGCTCCAGAAATCGTGGGCTAACACCCACAGAAAACTACCGAAATTATTTGTTTCCTGTTCCTTGGCCATAAAATCCAACCAGGCATCCCCCGCTGCCCTGAGCCACCTAGGCCTATTGTCATGCTTGTTGAGGACCCACTCGTATAATTTTTTGGGAATATTGGGCCGGACCCCATGCACTCCAGAAACTGTGGGCTAACACACACAAAAACTATCGAAATCGCCTATTTCCTGTTCCTTGGCCCATATCCTATTAGGCATCTACCACCACTTCCGGGCCACCTGGGCCTCTTGTCGAGCTAATTATGGACCCACTTGTATAATTTTTTGAGAATGTTGCGCCGGACCCCTGCAGCGCCAGAAACCATGGGGTAACACCCACAGAAAACTATTGAAATCTCCTGTTTCCTGTTCCTTGGCCCATAAAATCCTACCATCTGCCCCTATTGCCGTTGGGCCACTTGAGCCTTTTATCGGGCTCGTTGCAGACCCACTTGTATAATTTTTTATAAATGTTACATCGAACCCTCCTCAACACAGGAAACCGGGGGTTGATATCCACAAAAAACTATTGAAATCGCCTGTTTCCTATTCCTTGGCCCATAAAATCCTACCAGGCGTACCCTACCACCACTGGGTTACCTGGGCCTCTTACCAGGCTCGTTGCGGACTCACTCATATGGTTCTTCTCCAATACAAAGAGATGAAAATAAGATAGAAAAAGTCTCCAATGAATAAGTCTCAAATACATAGCATGAAATGAAAGAAGGTGAAATCCTTGAACTAAGGGCTCACCAAGCTAGTAGTCTCGGTCGTCGGAAGCTAGCCACGTGCCAGTGGCGGAGGTGAAACATTGTTCCCTACATAGTGACATCATATAGGCAAAATATACGTTAGTACGTTGGAGTATACCAAGTATGTGAGATGTAATGTTAATATGAAATTGTAATGCCATCATATATGAAATTTAGAAGTCTCCATCCATGTAATTGTAATGTCATCGTTCATAACATGCAAACATGGTCAATGAGTAACACTCAAGATGAAGTAAAATCAAAGTATCATATGAAAACACATGTGATGGAACAAAGGCATCATATCATAAACTTTTTAAGAGAGGACCGTAATCGACATGTAAGACTATGTGAGCAACTATACGGAATCCAACATAACTCTCCATATTGGCATGGGGAGACCACTTGTCGGGTGGAACTTTGTCAACTTAGGCATGCATCTTTCTCTAACATTTATGGCTTTCATGATTCTACTAGCCTACCTTACAAAGGCCCCTATAGTGGCACATAGTTAATAAGACAAAAGGCTGCTAGTAGGGTTCTCTTACTGAATCCCACCCCAATGCCTCATTCGGTGCTAATTCAATCACACAAAATACTTTAAAACATAAGCATATTCATGAAATGTAACTTAGAATCATGAGTAGAAATCTCAAAGGAGTAGCTCGATACCTCAAAAATCACCCAAGTGAGGATTGACCTTTCACATTAAGGGTCTATCTTAAACATCTTTTAAGGGCAATTACAACATGCTTACATCTTTGACAACATTCATGACTTAAAATCTTACTTTATGCCCTTATCATCAATGTCATGCAAATTCATTGCCGGACCCCTCTGCAGCGCCAGAAACCGTGTGATAACACCCACAGAAAACTGCCAAAATCACTTGTTTTCATTTCCTTGGCCTATAAAGTCCTACCAGGCACATGAACTTAGTGGGCCTATGCATTGACTTGAAATCACATGATTTAATGAAATAATGCATGAACATGATAAAATATGTAACTTTAAAACTAGGATTAAGTAGCCCACATATCATTGATAAAATCCAAAGTAGGAAAATCATGGCTATCAACTTTAAAAATCATAAAAATCTCATGGTATATCATCACATATCATTGTTAACATCAAAATACATGTAAATACATCATAAAACATCATTAAAATCATGCTTATGGAATTCAAGATTTTCAAGAACTTAAAGAAAAGAAAAAGGATTTATAAGGAACTTTGTGGGTGGAATACCCATAAATCAAACTCATATACCTTAAAATGACCTTAAGAAAAGGCTTAAAAAAGTAACTATGTTGTAACTTGTAACAAGCATTGGCAGTATATGACAGTTTTTAAAGCTTGAGGAGGTTGTATGTTCCGAGTTAAGTGCATAAAGGAACAAAGTGATATATTCTTAACTTTAATTTTTTTATTTTTACTTTTCAGTAGATCAAACTTTTTTTATGACATTGGAATCAAGGATCATCCCAATTTTCATGAATTAAACTTTTTCTGTCAAAATTAATCAAGTATATGACGACCCAATTCTGCCAAGTAGCTGCTTTCTTTCTTTCTTTCTTTCTTTCTCATTCAGATTTTCTCAAACAGGGAATTGCTATGGAAATTGAAGGAGTTTTTGAAAGAGAAAATCACCACTTCTTTTTTTCAATGCCAAAGATCAAATTGTTCATTAACACAAGAGAAAATGGTTGAGGTATACAATGGAATTGCAAATTTCAATTCAAAACACTTCTTCGCCGCTTTTTCTGGTAAAGTTACAATCTTTAATTCACTCTTGTAGTAAATAGTAGTTTGTTTAAATTCTTTTTTGAGTTAAAAATTCTAGTAATGCATACTCTCTTTTATGGCTTGTGCAAATATTATGTTGAGCGATTTTTTTTCTTCCAATTTGTGTTGTTTGGGAGAAAAATCATTCGTTTAAGAATGGTTGGGTTTGATGTTGTGTTTGGATATTCTAACTTTACAATATGCCTGACCAGATTACATTCTTTATTTTATTATTTTTTAGTGAGATTTCTGAAGTTTGGTCATACCTGGGGACAAACAAAAGACTATAATGGAATTTCGAGAGTTAAACCAAGTTTTTCTTTGATTGGAATCTTTTGTATGCGTTCTAAATGTTTTGAGTTGTTAATTATTGTGATTTATAATACTTTATGAAGTTTTCAAATATATAAATTTTATTGCAAAAAACTTGAAGCTTTTCTACATGAACAAGATCAAAATTTAGAAGTTTGAATTTCAAAATTCCAGCTGTGCGATATAAATTGGGATAAAGGGAGTACTTAATAGGTACAGATAAATATAATCTCTGGTTTCCTGTAGTATAGTAACTGATTTGTGTTGCAATGGTTAGAGGAACTTCAGTAGTCGTCCAACTTTTGCACTTCCAGTCTTCCTTTATGTTCTGATTTGTTTTATATTGTATGGTGGCCTTCTTTTACAGGATGGTTTCATCATTAGGAAATAATTTATACAAATGTCATAAATGACTGCTTTTGCACTATTTAAACTTAGAAGGTCATTTTCTAAATATGTTAATCCCAAAAAAGAAAAAAAGAAAAAAGAAAAAGGTTCATCACATTAATATCAATATTTATTTGTCGCAACTTTTATTATTACCAAGCAGATAAGATATCAGCGATATTTCCTACCCGTTGATCCAATTTGTAAATAGTGAAGGTCATGGCTCTTTCTTATTGGTACCAGCAAAGTATATCTTCCATATTCCAGTTGCTTTTAAATCATTTTTTCCCTTGTCTACTGAGCATATGTTGCTTCATCATTTGATTAATAATAACAATTTTCTTTAACTTGTACCAAGATTTTGTCTCTCCAACAATTAGTTTTCTGTTTTAGATTAGGTACTTAATTGAGTTGACCATTTAAGCTATCACTTTTATATTTCTTCCTGTCACCTCAATACAGTTATTCTCTGGAATATAGAGTCTGGTGTAACCAATTTGTGGGAAGATCTGGATCATCAAATATGACATTCTTTAAGGTATAGCAACAACCATTGATAGGGATATGCATTTCCCATATATTTGTTTGGTGATTATTGTAAGATTTGGGTCTTGGGCCTAACTCAACTGCAAAAATTAGCTCATGAAGAGAGGATTTCCCAAGCCCATATAGGGATTCCCTAATTTTTTTTATCCTATTGATGTGGGACTTAGCACCCCACCTTAAACTTGGGATTGGACATCTGGTGCATAAACAATTTAATACGGAGGTCCAACATATGTAAATCAAAAATTGGGATGAGTCTGATTCTAATACCATGTAAAGAAATGGATCTTGTTGGCTAAAGTAAGAATTGGAAAAGAATGTGAATAAACAATATTGGATAGAAGTGATTTGTTACCAGAAATATAAGTCCATGACCCATGATTCAAGAGTATTAGATTATGAACGTCAAGCATAGGAATTACCAACAACAAAGCATCAAATAGCAGGTTGTGCAACCGAGGCAAGTTGTGGAGATGTCTGCTTACTTGCTCGATACTATAAGGCAATCATTACATTCTATTCGAGCATATGAACATTATTGGGTGGCAGAAAATGCAAATTATAACATACGTCACTAATGTGTCCAAGCTTATGACAATAACTACACTTAGGTCAAGATTTTTCAAAACAAGCTCCTCCTTGTCGATTCTTCATAGACTGAGATGTTCGATTTTCTATAAGATGGGCTAGAATTATGGGGAACGATAATTATCTCTCGATCAACTGTCGAGATGTTCGATTTTCTATAAGATGAGAAAACAAAAGAGTCTATGGTGGGTGATGAAATCACATAAGGACTACAAGGTGCGGCAAGGTGAAATAAATGAGAGAATAGTTCATCAATTATAGGAACCGTAGGACTCACTCATATCTAATCACTCACTGAATTATAGTTGTTAGGAAGTCCAGCAAGTGTAAGAACTGGAAAACATTTGTCCGTGCTCTTATTGTTCTTAAACATTCGTAATGACTTGCATCAACCTTTAAAATTCCTAAATGACTGCCCATTTATTTCTTTAAGTTGGTCATACGAGATATCACATCATAAAAAGAAGTGATGTCATTAATGTATAACTTCCCAAAATGAATAACATATTTGGAATGGACAAAACAAGGGCATCAACTAAGAATCAACCAATTCCATAAGAGACTACTATTGAGTCTCAACCTTCTTCCATTATGCTTTTGGCCTTTACATCTTCCTCACTAGATTTTGCCTTTTCATTTACCACACTAGCATTATTAATTTGTTAACTAATCTTCAAAACTTTTATTTACACCACAATTCAATTGAGAAAGTCCAAGCTAAATAGTTTGAACATTCCATTAATTGATCATATGGCTTGAATATCCAATTCCTATATTTTTGAAGCAAAAAATATCAACCTCGATAGATAACTTGTGAAATCAAATATTGTAGCCTAAATTCTAGAAACTTGTTGACAGAATGGGGGGGAAAAACCCCAAATTTTGGAAAACTTGGGTTTTTGTGGCCAAAAAATGGTTGGAATTAGGAAAAAATTATATGGGAAGCCCCAAAATAAAGAAGCGACCTTACTCAGAAAAAACAAACTGATGAAAAATACTGGAATTGGCATGTGGATTTGATGTGCTCGTCGTAGAATTGCTTATGGCGGCACATGAGTGCATGTGTGATACCTGCTTCCAGCGAGTCTAAATGGGGTTTGCTCACCAGGGAATTTCGAACATGGTGGTGGTGTTGGTTTTTTTGGGAAATACTGACTGAAAAGGTTATTTACTCTAACAATCGCTTAGGTCACTGAAATACTACACTGATAGGTGATTTCATTGAAATGTGCACAACGATACTTTTTTGTTCACGTTATAGTTTTCTCTTATATTTCTCATCTTGTATCAGATCAAGGCCCATCTCACTCGATATTGGGACCCAAAATTAAATTTTTCACTCTCTAGATGTCTAGTTCTGGGTGTGAGGTGGGGTATTAAAGAATAAAAAAGTCTTATATTGGTGGTTAATGAGATAGGTGATTTCCTTATATGGACTTGAGCAATCTTCCACTCATGAGCTAGCTTTTGAGGTTGAGTTAGGTCCAAAATCCATTTCTTTATAATTATAACCAGAAGTAGATGAAGTACTGATTGATGGCTCATTTGGTCATGAATATCATCTTAGTATTTGCAAATATTGAATTTAGTTTGTTTTCCATATAAGAAATATGAGTATTTGCAAATACTGAGTTTTTGAATTTTGAATTTCAACAGAAATATTGGATATTGGCTTGAAGATGCATTTCATGTGAAATATTTATTCGTACAAATCTTCAACTTCTGCAATTCCTTTTTCCAAGTTATGTTCATGTTTGTACAATTTCAAGTTCGACTTAATATAGTCATTTGATCAACTTCAACTCAAATATTATACATATGTATGTAGAGAAATTGTTACAAAGATCTTCTAGATTGAACAACTTAGAGAACATATGTGTCCTTCCTAGCATTGTATCTCGCATTGTCTCGTGTAGCTTGAAATTCTTATGATATAACTATCCCCTGCAGTATCAAGAGCATTAGAGGCTCTAAAGAAATTACCCACGTACTAGATGTCCAGCTCTAGGCGTGAGGCGGAGTGATGAAGAATGAAAAAGTCTCATATTACTGGTTAATGAGATAAGTGGTGTCCTTATAAGGCTTGGGCAATTCTCCTTCCCTTTGAGCTAGCTTTTGGAGTCTAAGTTAGTGATAGTGCTCAACCATACCTCTTATAAGTCAAAGTATAGGGGGTCATTAGCAATACAACCCAACTTAGAAGGTCGAGGTTGAATCCATGGGGAATCGTGAACATGAATTTGCATATAGAAGTAATCTTATGATCTAATAATTTTGTAAGTTGGATAAAAAAGATGTATTACAAAATTAGAGGAAATTAGTTAACAAACATATTTATTACTTAAACGTCAATAGTAGATAGAGAGAAATCAGGGTTGTGCACAATTAAACATTAAATTCGCATTTTTGGGTCATCTTTAGATTCTTTACTGCTCACTACGGTTAATCATATATGGGTTGGCTAGAATTATGGGGAACGATAATTATCTCTCGATCAACTGTCGTGTTTCACTTGGGTTCTTTCAAATCCTAAATTCTTGTCACATGAAAACCTGCTAAGCATTAATCAACTAAACTCTCTTGGGCTTAGCTATAACAAGCGAAATTCCACCAATTGACGCCTATTCCTTCCACTTTAGTGCCTTTTCTAAAGCAACAAGTAAAAGTCTAGGAGAAAGCTGAGTTTGCAACCTCCACTTATAAATGAATAGCGAAGAAATATGAACCCATAACTAAATAACCATTAATTAAGCAATCAATATAGATCCATGAAGAAATTCAATATCAATTACATTGTACACTAAGGGGGTGCAAAAACCTAACCGACCGATAAACTGAACCGAAAAATGTGTTATTGGTTTATTGTTATTGGATTATTCAATTAAGGGGCTTTTAATGGTTTATAATAAAAAATTATCGGGTTATCAGTTTAGTTTCTATTCTTAGTATTGGGTAAACCGATAACCCATTAAGACTAGTAATTTACTACTTTATTCTTTCATAAATATTAAATATTAACAATTTAACATCATTTGACACAATATTGATATAAGTCATCTATTTGCTTGGTTTCCCATGTATTTGCTTGGTTTCCAATGTATAAGCCTTTTGTCAAGGAAGTAAATTAGAATATGAGGCTAAATATTGCATATTGTTAAGCTTAGTTGCTCAACAAATATTTTGTTCACTTTTTGTTGATTTTTTTTGTCATATTACAGTGTTAATTTGGGGGTGGGTGTTATGTATTCATGAAGCCTATTTTATTAAATTAGGTGAGTGTTGTAAAACTAGATAAATAGATATGTTTATCATTTTTACAAGTCTTTATCTGTCTCATTCTAGTTTCAAAAGCATTCTATCATCTACAATTGATTTGCTTGTTTCACTATATCGCATTATCTCATTGTATTGCGTCAAATTATTAAGAAGTCATATATTTATTTTATGAGTATTTTCTTATTGGGTAAATGAAAAACTGAACTGTTAAGGATCAAAAAATGACAAATAAAAAATTGATAAAAAATATCTTATTAGTTTGTTATTAGTTTAGTATATTTAACACTTGAAAGTCGATAAGCGAACCAATAATACATAAAATCCAGCCGAACCTACTGATGCACACCCCTAAGTTCAGGGGTTTTAGCTACTCATAATGAAAGTAAGATGGAAATTACTGAATTTCTCATTCATGATGGTTAGCAATTTGAATAAGAATTGAGAAGATTGATTCCCAAAACTTTTCTAATCTTCACTACCAATTATAAGTTTCACCAAATCTGAAAGTAAAAATAAGAAGTTTCTGTTGTACTCTATTGCTGAAAACTAAAAAAAGGACAAAAAGTCCTTGTTTTCTCTTCCTAAATCCATTTATACCTCTTAGAATTTCTTCACAAAAATATCCTCGGAGGTGTATTAGGTAGAATAGATCTAGCTTGTCGATTGCTAACTCTCATTGCCTAATGCACTCTTTCAAGTTGAATTTCTGTCTCAAGATTTTGTAACTTTCAGAAATCTTAGTCGAGCTCGCCAAATTAACTTGACGATGCGTCAAATCTCTTTATCCTTGCTGACTTGACCTTTCAATTTTAGGGTTTGTTCCCAAGGTACTGTGGCTTTCAAGTACTCGATGGAGTCTGCCTAATATCTTCGGTGATGCGCCGATATGTCTCAATCTCATTGACCTGACACCTTAACATGAGCCTGCGTTTCTGTAATATTCGGCTGGGTAAGGTCCCATCGACGAGTAGTCAATTGGTTAGGCAATCCTTTGCCTTGCCCATTTGTTCATTTCTAAGCATTTTTGGCGTTCTTTTCTTTCACTTGCCCTCATTCCATCCTTGAATGTTATGAACTTCATTTCACACATATTTTTATCATAATTTAAGCATAAGCAAGTATTGAGGACCTATTTTTGCGAACTAGAAGCCTAAAGTGAGTCCAAATCCCGAACTCATCATTAGGCCCAATACCTAATCTTACAGAGACATTTTGGTATTCAGGTCAACTTTGCTTCAACTTTATTTTGAAACTTTGTAATAAAGGAAATGTAGCAGATATTTCCTTTTTAGGGTTAATTTACATTTTTACTATTTTGATTTCCCCTGTTTGACTACTGTTTTGTGATGTTTCTGAGTTCTTATTCTTGCTTATTGATTACTGTGCATTATTTCTATTGTATATTTATTGTTTCATATACTATTGTATTGTTAGGCTGTTAATTTCGAGAGTTTGTATTTTCTTTATCTTCTGTAGTTTTTTTGATTTATTAGTTCTTAATTTAGTGTTATTAAGGATTGATGGTGGATTAGGGTCATGTTTTTGGTTGGGATCGAAGGCGAGGGGTAGTAGTGGTAAGAGGGAGACGGGCTTTCTTAAGTTAAGAGTGGGGTCATAGAACATAGGATTACTTACAGGAAAGTTCATAGAGCTAGCAAAGAATCTTAAGAGGAGACAAATTAACATTGCTTGTGTTTAGGAGACCAGATGGCTAACAAAGTATGAGACGTGGATGGATTTAAATTATGGTACTCTGGTGGCTCTACGAATAGAAATGGAGTAGGTATCCTAGTAGATGTGGACCTTAGAGAGTATGTGATCAAGGTCAAGAGGATAATGATACGATAATGTCTATTAAACTTGTTATCAGTAAACATATAATAAATGTAGTTAGTGTCTATATGCCTCAAGTGGGACTAGAGGAGGAAGTCAAGAAGATCTTTTTGGAAGATTTGGATGAGGTTGTGAGAGGTATACCAGACACAGAGAAGATCTTCATCAGGGGAGATTTTGATGGGCATATCAGTGCAACTTCTAGTGGGTTTGATGATGTTCATGGAGGCTTTGGTTTTGGGGAGAGAATGGAGGTGGGTCGTGTCTCTTGGATTTTGCTAAAGCCTTTGAGTTGATTATTGCNACTTGATTACCTTTCGTAGTACGGTAGCTAAGACCCAGATTAATTACTTATTCCTCCTAAAGGGTTATAGAAGCCTTTGTAAGAACTGCAAGGTTATTCCAAGTGAAACTATTTTCACTCAGCATAGGCTTTTAGTGATGGATTTAGAGATTAAGAGGGATACGAGGAAGAAGTTTATTTATGTCCAACCGAGGGTTAGATGGGGTAGTCTGACTCCTGCCCTTTCTCAGGAGATGGGAAAATAGTTGAGTAGTTTGGGGGCTTGGAGTAGTAGAGGGGATGTGAACAACAAGTGAGACACTATTGGTGGCTGCATTAGAAAAGTAGCTACCGAGGTACTAGCCACTAGGGGTATCGGGGAGGGTCCTTTGGTGGATGTCAAGGTGACTGGTGGTGGAATGTTAAAGTTCAAGGCAAAGTGAAAGCTAAGAGGGTTGCCTATACGAAGTGATTGGAGTGTGTGGATGAGGATGAAAAATGAAGGCTTAAGGATATTTATAAGATGACGAAGACAGAAGCAAAGACTGCGGTCACTAGTTCTAAGACAATAGTGTTTGAACATTTGTATGTTGAGCTAGGAGAAAAAGGCGGGGACAAGAGATTGTATAGGTTTGCGAAAGAGACAGAGAAAAGCTCACGACTTGGATCTAGTGAAGTGTATCAAGGATGAGGATAGTGAGATGTTGGTGGATGAGACTTTAATTAAGCAAAGGTGGCAAGCTTACTTTCACAAACTCTTAAATGAAAAAGGGGACAGAGATATCGAGCTGGGTGATTTGGCGCACTTTGATAGTCGTCAAGATTTTGGTTACTATAAGCATTTCAGGGGTAAGGAGGTTAGACGCGCTATTAATAGGATGAATAGAGGGATAGTGATTAGACCCAATGCGATTCTGGTAGATTTCTAGAAGAGCACAAATAAGGATGGTATCGAGTGTTGACTAAGTTGTTTAATGTTATTTTAGAGACTGCTAAGATGCCCAATGAGTGGAGGAGAAGTACGATGGTTCCATTGTATAAGAACAAAAGTGATATTCAAAACTATAATAATTACAGGCATATCATGTTGCTAAGCCACACTATGAAGGTCTGGGAGAGAGTGGTGTAGATAAGGGTGAGACGAAGAGTGTCTATTTCAGAGAATCATTTTGGATTCATGTCGGGGCGATAGGCTACTGAAGCAATTCATCTTGTTCGGAGACTAGTGGAGAACTATAGGGAAAGAAAGAGGGGCCTTCATATAGTATTCATTGATCTTGAGAAGGCCTATGATAAAGTTTTGAGGGATGTCCTATGGAGGTGTTTAGAGGTGAAAGGTGTTTCAATGGTTTATATTAGGGCGATAAAGGACATGTATGATGGAGCCAAGACTCAGGTAAGGATAGTGGGAGGAGACTCAGAGTATTTTTCTATTGAGATGGAACTTCATCAAGGATCTGTGCAGAGCCCTTTTCTTTTTGCCTTAATGATGGATGAGCTGACATGGTCTATACAGGAGGAGGTTCCATGGTGTATTTTATTTGCGGGTGACATTCTACTGATTGATGAGACCAAGGATAAATTTAATGATCGATTGAAGGTCTGGAGATATACTTTAGATTTTTAGAATCTAAAGGGTTCAAATCGAGCAAGACCAAGACAGAATACCTAGAATGCAAATTTAATGTTACGACAGATGAAGCGGGCATTGAAGTGAGGCTTTCTACTCAATCTATTCCCAAGAGAGAAAGCTTTAAATATCTCGGGTCCATCATTCAAAGTAGTGGTAATATCGATGATGATGTCACATATCGTTTTGGGGCAGCAAATATGAAATAGAGGCTTGCCTCTGGAGTATTGTGTGATAAGAAAATTCCATCCAAACTTAGAAGATAAGTTGTACAAAATGGTGGTTAGACCGTCTTTGCTATATGGGGTAGAGTGTTGGCCAATCAAAAACTCACATGTTCAGACAATGCAGGTTGCAGAGATGAGGATGTTGAAATGGATGTGTCGATATACCAGGGTGACAAGATTAGGAATTAGATCATTCGGGAGAAGTTAGACAAGATGAGTAAAGTGAGACAACGATGGTTTTGGCATGTACAGAGAAAAAGTGCTGACACTCCTATTAGGAGGTGTGGGAGGTTGGAGTTAGGGGCTACGCGGAGGGGTAGAGGTAGAGCGAAAAAGTATTGGGGGAGGTGATTAGACAAGATATGGTGCAACTTCGTATCACCGATGACATGACCTTAGATATGAGCTTAGATAGAAAGGATTGGAGGTCGCATATTAGGGTAGAATGCTAGTAGGGGAAGGATTATGTCTTATCTTGTGATATATTAGGATTGTAGGATTACTCGTATCGTTATATATTGTGTTGTTATTGGTCGTCCTTTATTTTGCTATTTGTATTGTATTTATGAGTTCCATTATGCAAAATGAAGGTTGCATTAATGATAAAGATCTCTGGGGAAACCGCTAAAAAAAGATTGAACATGTGGGAGGATCCGAACAAATTCTGCTTTCATTTCCCCCGTATGGAGCACTGAGTTACTTACGTTACGGTCTTCAGCAGGCAGGCTGCACTCTAGGCGGCTAGGAAGGCTCGCTAGACCAGCAGCCAGACCAATAAGGAATGTGTAATGATGGTGATTCCACACCAGGCTCCGACATCCAGGCAAAAAAGGGCTGGGGTCCGATCTGCGCATACATCACTAAAGAAGATAAGAATCCACATATATGGGGGAACACGTCAAAGGCCCATGTTATGGAAGTAGCAGAGGCTTATGAGGGAAAGAAAA
>DF358400.1:103760-116784 GCA_000787875.1 Solanum virginianum
AAGGAGTTGCAAAATCCTGATATATAAAAAGACATTTGAACTCTTCATTTTAAAAATCGATTTTGTTATAAGAAGACCTTTTAGGACTAGTTATATTTATTTGCCAACTCATCATCACGGCGTAATAGCCACTGAAGAATCATTCCTCAGTCAACCATTTTGAGGAAAAAATTAAAATTTTTGTTGTTTTAAGTTTCTTTCTGAATTTTGAAGGATCTCTCCCTTAAAATTCAAATATAATTACAATCTTTTTCTTTGAGATATCAATATAAGTTGACCTCTAAGATTCAGGAAAGGAAAATAGTAAAAAACATCAAGAGGCAAACATCCATGACAACTCAGAAGTTGGTTCATTTAATTCTTTTTGCCACTTTTTTTCTTATCACTGTTGTTGTATTATTAATATAAAAAATTGAGAGTGCCATTCATCTTGGTATTGATCTGATTTATGTGATTAGGGTGCAAAATGGAAGAAAATGGGAAACAGGATAGCACTGCCAATAGGATGTATATGAATGAGAATTGTATGGACATTGAAGTCATCCATAAACAGGAAGTGGTGGTTGGTGATCAGCTCTTTTATGTAGATGAAGAGCTTATAACTAATAATCTTGATAAGAGGATGACAGGCCAGCTCCTTCGCTATCACGCTATTCATGATGTCGATGTTTTCTTGTACCATCCTCAGCAATTTTGTCATATAGTTCTCTCTCTCTCTCTCTCTCTCTCTCTGTGTGTGTGTATGTGTGTATGTATGTCTGTGTCTGTGTGTCTCTGTGTGTGTACGTGTTTTGGGGGGTTGGGGTGGGGTGGGGCTGTTTTCCAATTTAATTTGTGGATTCGTGATATCAAACATGATCCACTATCATGCTTCTGCTTTAATTAAAAGTACTTGATGAAGTCTTGGTTTCATACGACAAAGAGCTATCTGACAAATCTGATCAACTTCAGTTATTAGATTTCTGTGGTTCAAAGTGTAAACATTTGGAAAGTATTAAGTTCCATTCCAAGAACTTTCCTCGAGAAGAAAAGAATCCAGCAATGGCGACAAAGCACTTTGGAAGAGAAAGCAGATACTGTTTTATTGAATTGGGAATCAACCAACCTGTGCTAATGTGCCTTAGATGATCCACATCTCAGGGCCAGGCACCAATGAGCACATTGAACTATCCATATGGCTGAGAGCCCTCACAGCCCAGGCACAACAATGCAATTATCGCACACTCTACCAATGAGCTAATAGCCCATTGTGCGATCCTCCCACTTGGGGGCCGGCTATGCTAAAAGCGAGAGAAACCCCATAGAGTATTTGTAGGCCTACTTATCCACGTAACTATGGTAGGTAGATGTAACTAATTACAACTGATTAAGATCAACCAATTGACCATCTAACAGGCTACTCCCTTTGTCTCATTTTATGTGGCACCCTTTCCTTTTTAGTCCATCTCAAAAAGAATTTCACCTTACTATAATTAGAAATAATTTAAATTTAAAATTCTCCTTTACCTTGATGAAATAAATCTCATCCACACAAATATCTAAGGATTGTTTTAGACCACAAGTTTCAAAAGTCTTCATTTTTTTCTTGAACACTGTGCCAAGGGTGCCACATAAAATGGGAACAGAGGGAGTACTACTAAATCACTATGTACTTAGCTAGCTAATTGTTATAGTGTATTATGTTCAATGAGCTGGTCGATTATTTACACCCCTTTCAAACCAGGCACAATGAAAAATGTTTTTCAATGCCTAACCTGGACAAAAGATGTGAATGTTGCAAACAGCTGAGTCCCTTGGTCAATAAGTCAGCCAACTAACCAATAGAGGCTAAGTAGAAAGTGCTGAACAAGCCTTGCTTAATCTTTCTCCCCAATAAAATGTGCATCAATGTCAATGTGTTTGGGTGCATCGTGGAACACAGGGTTGGTATCTATCTGCATAGAAGCCTTGGTATCACAGTGAACTACAATGGGCAACTGAACAGGCAAACCCAGCTCCGAATATAGGCAACTAGCTGGACAAGTTCAACAGTGCTTATGCGAAACTTATGCACTCTGCCTCTTCAGATCTCCTATTTATGGTGACTTGCTTCTTAGACTTCCAAGAAGTGAGAAAACGACCCAACATAACTAGATAACCAGTCACAAACCTCGTTGTGTTGGGGCAAGCTGCCCAATCAGCATCATAGTAAACTTCCAACTTTGTGAGAGAGTAGAGGGCATGAAAATCCCTAAACCTGGATAGCGTTTATGTATCTGAGAATCCTCAAGGAAGCTTCTCTGTGAGATGATTTAGGACAATGCATGAATCGGCTGAGACACTGTGAAGAAAAGTAGATATCAGGCCTTGTAACTGTCAAGTAAAGCAGCCTTCAATAAGCTTTTGGTAGCTGCTTGGATATTTCAAATGTGGATCTGAGGTGGTGTTAATGTGCTGATCAAGTGCAATGAACTTAACATTTAGTTCCATGGGGGAATGCACAGGTTTAGAACCTGATAGATAAAGATCAGAGATGAGTTCTAACACATAATTTCCCTGATGCGCATGAGAATCCCTTCTGATCTTCTGGAAAATTCGATTCCAAGGAAGAACCTCAAGTTATCAAGTTTCTTGATCGTAAAATTAGTATAAGACACCATCTTTATCTTAGTAATCATTTGGACATCATCCTCAGTGATAAACTGGTCATCTACATAAACAAGGACAATAACAATCTCCCTGCCATCTTCTTAGCGAATAGGAAATAATCATGACGGCTCCGGGGAAACCTAAAGTGACTAGGGTTGTAGTGAATATAATATCCTATTGTCTAGATGCTTATTTAAGTACATAGAGGGACTTAAGCAATCTGTATGCCACCTTCTTGTCTCCTGTGTCACTGAATCCTCTGCCACTCTTTTGCTGCAACCACAGAAATCACTAGTCTTGTAGTGACCATTTCCAAACATGGATTAAAAGGTTTCTTGAAAATCCAAATCTTCCTTTTGATTGTATCCCTTAGAATTTAGCCTTGCTTTAAAATTGTCAATGGAACCATCTGCCTTGTATTCCCACTTGCATCCTATGACCTTCATCTTTCAAAAACAATAATTTGTCATGTGTGATTGTTCCTAATACAGTGATTCCTTCTTGCATAGCAGCTAACACTGCTATCTGCAGCAGCTTATGTATATGTGTTAGGCTCAGTTTCAGTCGAACACTTACGAATGAAACTCTAATAGGATGGTGACAGTCCATCATAAATGATGACATCTATGGGATATTGACTGTGATGAGCTCTTCCACATTTGGCTGGTCTGGCATAATCTTTGAACCAGGTAGGTAGTTTCACTGTTATCCCTGACCTGCTGGACTGTGTTCAGATCACTATAGTTTCATGTGAATTACTAACAACATTAACCACTGGTTGCATAGGGGCTATGACTTGGTTCCTCATGAAATTGAACTTAGGCTTTTGAATAGCTTAATTTGAGCTCAAAACGAGTGAAATATCCCCCTTGAAAAATCATTGGTCAATGTCCTTCTCTGTGGGATCTCTTGCATAAGAATTCTATTCCATTAGCTCAAAACAGTTGGAATTCAACTCCTTTGTCTTGTCCTGTTGTTGAAAAGGAAAAATATTTTCATTAAACGAAAAATATTTTCATTAAACAGGCCATCAATACTGTTATGGGCGCCTTCCATAGACTTCTTTCAAGGGCGACATATAGCTAAGCAACTGATGTCTGTGTGTGTCACGACCTGATTGCTTGAATCATGATGGAATCTATCATAACCCGTCAATAGGTAAGCCAATCCCGTAACCTAAAACTATAAGTAATAGGTATAAGGGGAAAAACTACACAGAAACTAAAGGAACATAGGTAAATACAGAAATAAGGGCTAAATATATGCATAAACAGATACTGAATCCCTCCCAAAACCTAGAAGTCACTAGTACAGAGTTGCTATTGACAAAATAAAGAGTATATGTCCCAAAAGTGGACCAAAAATATATATACAACACCGGCTAGTCACAAAGTGCAAAAAACAGGCCATCGAAACATAAGGAGACATAAATAATCTCAAAATGGCAAGTGCTCACCCTGGTTTCCTAATCTGACGACAGCGAGCTCAATCCCTAGATACTCGTCCGATTTCTTAGTATGGTAGAGGTGAGAGCTTGAACCCTGATACTCACCATAATGGCCAAATCAGTTGAGGTAGGGGCTTGAACCCCGATGCTCCATTTAAGTAGTGAATCAGTAGAGGCGGGGGCTTGAACCCCGATGCTCTACGCCAACAGCCAGCCAAGGTGCCGACCCAACTCATTTTCTCAATTGTGGCCTCATACTTACCAAAGCTTTCCTCTCCATAATGCATCAAATCCACAAGTACATATATAAAGTCTGGAGTCCTCAATCCATGCAGAATCAATTCAATATCTCCACTTGAGCTTCAACCGGAACCAAAGCAAGCCGATCTAAAGGTCTAGGATTACCAACGTACCTCAAAAGTCATGAAAGCGTGGGGAGTTATGGATAATGGTATTCACAAGAGCACAATTACTGCCTAGCTAAGGTCCAAATACAGACTCTAATCAGCTATGCCATTCTACAAGAATCTAAGCTCGTCGGAGCAACGCCGGGGCATCTAAAGCAATTTTTATAGCCTACACTAAGGCCAACCTGCTTCATAGCAATGATAATAAGAAACCAATACTGATATCAGAATTCCCAAGTCACAACATAAACCACATGCTAGCAATTACCCAAAGATACCCGCAAAGGACCTAAAACATGGTTCTCATCCTAAGGTATAAAATTAATCTACCCAACCCTAATATTCCAACACTTCCAACATGCTTCAGAACACCAGATTATAGGAGACGGTACTTACTAACAATAATATTAGCTAACAAGATAGCATTCATGCCTACAGTTACCTAGAAATATCGATAAAGGCCTAGGCCATAAATCCTTAACACCTAAGGCATGTAAATTAGCTATGTCGCCCAAATTCCAATTAACTCAACATGATTTCACACAAACCAGCTCAATCTAAAGAAAAGGAAACTCTAGCCTACCTGTAAACCGATCATGCGTACTCCAACTCACTCTGCCAGAGCTTTTCCTTTTCGAACGACCTCCGAATGCTGCCATGCCGTCAAAAATAGATTCATAACGTCGTCAAGTCGTTTGGATACTAAATTCGCAAGAAATGGAGATGGAACAATTTGGGGACCTAAAATAGGAATATGTGGGAACCGCGCTGGAAATTCCGAAAATGACCCCCAAAGCCGGTCCAAGATAGTACTCCAAGCTCAATTAATGATAAATAATAATCGGGGTTGGGAAACACTGAGAAATGCGCCAGCAATGAATTTTTGAAATTTGGGCAAAAAGTAAGGAAGGGGCAGCAGTTACAGGTGATAAATTACCAGAAATGGAGTTTTGAAAACCAAATTCAACCACTCCTCAATGAAACCTTGCGAAATTCCACACAACATAGACCCAAAGATCACCTAAAACATACATCGAATGCCCAAGTTACCCGTACCTCAAAAATCAACCATAAACTAATCTAAAAATCCATAATGTAGTAGCTAAAAATGCATTTTTACCTCAAACAAAGCTCCCAGAGCTCGCCAAGACGTTCCTCATGAAATTGAACTTAGGCTTTTGAATAGCTTAATTTGAGCTCAAAACGAGTGAAATATCCCCCTTGAAAAATCATGTAAAGTGCTGAATTCGTCTAAGGAACTGGACTATATAGGCCACTCAATTGACCTCTGCGACTGCAGTGAACAGTGATCCGCGATCGCAGAGCACTGCATGATTGACTTCTGCGATCACAACACTCGATCTGCATTTGCGAAGGTTACAAGGACTTGACCTCCGCGATTAAGGCCCCTGACCTGCGTTTGCGAAGGGTTAGGTCACCTGCACCCAAAACTAGCTGATTTTTCCAATTTAGAAATTTCTGATGGGGTACTTGGAATTTATTCGAAACCTCGTGCATGCAAACGAACTATGCTATCTTGTCAAATTTGATGTTACGAACTCAATGGCGCAATCAAAATTTCCATACGAGATTTTTATGACTGGTTGTGGGTCCCACTCCCATGGCTATTTCTAAACAAGTTCCACTGAGGGGTTAGGAATGAATCCAAAAGCCTTGAAAATCGAACGAAAGGTCATTCTAGACCAAACTCAACATTCCAGAGCTAATCGTGTTGTCAAAATTTTCATTTGGGCACATTTTTCAAGAATGTTGACCAAAAGTCAATTGTTTGCCAATTTTAAAGGGTAAAATGCAAAACTCAGTACAAACTCACATCGAAAACCTCTGTGATCAAGCCGGCCATGCTTCTAGCCTAATTTAGCCATTCTAGAGTTGATGGAGCTGTTAGAATTTTGTTCTGGGCCATTTACCCACATTTTACACCGAAATCACTTTTTCAAGGTATAAGACCTTCCAACACACGAAAAGCTGTACAACTCCCAAATAAACGACCAGACGATCGAGCTACTAGTGCCAACAGGTCATAAATGACCTGGGGTTGCTATCTGAGCACTTTAAATGATAGAAATAACGTCGTATAGGCAAAATGACCCAGAGGGTCATTATAGTGTGTTACTATCTATCAATCGGGGTACCCCCCATATGCTAGACTAAATTGTTAACTTTATACGAGAAAACCAAATGAAAATAAGTGAAAGCTTGATTCCAATAATGAAAGCTATTACAGAAAGGAAACATAGTGTTGATGGGGAGAGACTTCAGTACAAAGAATTGTTTACTTGGTTGAATGTTTGATTACTTGATCCCTACTAATAGTGCTTCAAAATGAAAAACCAAAGTTACAAGACTTGACATAAATAAGTTAGAAAAACATAATTTATATAAGAAGTAAAACTATAATATATATACATTGAAAGAACCAAGACTCCTACAATGAAGAAGTTGGTCTAATGGCAGCAATCCGAGGGGATGCATGTCGCCCCAGTGCTGGCATAAGGCATTGGCTGCTGGCAACAGGCTCACCTTGGGGGGTAACCTACTAAGGGGTGTTGTTGGCATTTGCTTACGGATAGGCACCAGCAAGGGCTATTGGTGGGGTAACATAGGCACAAATTCACTTCTCACTTGGTGCATCTAAGACCGTAGGACCATCCATGTGATAACACTCAGTTATACCTTATAATTGAGGCATAGATGGTCTTTCGTAAAAACAATACCTAATTTTTGAGGTCCGAGTTGAACCACAAGGACCAACATAGAGGAATTCAATACTAACTAACACAATGTATTCTCAAACAAGTGTATCAAAATTTGGGTGAGCAAGGAATTTGGGAACACTGAAGTTAATCGATCATAAATTTTAATTGCAAAAAATCCACACAAATAAGCTTTCACCAAGATGGAAACAACTAAGGGCATGTACATTACGATGAGGTTTCAACAAAATAGGCAAAGATTTATCAAATCCAAATCAGTCAATACATGGATAGCATTTGGTCTAGGCTATATTTGATATTCTTTCAAACTATCAATGTAACTCTTTGGTTCTCTCAAACCCCAAGACCGTTACAATCAAAACACCAAATATTGTTCGAGTGGTTAGACAATATCTAGCTGTACCCTAAGATTAGAAATTACTGAGATTAGACTATCCCTAGCTCTAATTTGATGACTTATTTCGTAAGTCTTCATTCATGAAGTCTTATCCAACTCTATTTTGTTTTTTCAAGTCAAAATGGTGTTTGAGAGTTTCAACCAATGTTTGCAACCATTGATATTTTAGAATAAAACTTCAAGACAACAGTAGATCCATGCATAACCATTAATCTTAGAGCTAATCAATCAATACCGATCAAGTTTTTTGTCGACATCTTACGCACACACCCCTAGCTACAGATTTAACTACTATTAATGGATGAATAGAGATTATAGTCATAAAGAAAAGCTTCATTTCAATCATAAACAAGAACCAAAGTTGAATTCCAAGCTTGGAGATGTACACAATTTAAGTTTCTTCTCTATCAGGTAAGAACTCTCTAAGCTAATTTCTATTCTCTACTTTCAATAATGTTGGATGTCTAACAATTCCCAGTTGGGAAGAAGATAAAGGTTCTTAATTACACAAATCTTAATCTTGTCCTTGGAACCTTCCAAAGGAAGTACTTTCAGCATCAAGTACATTTTTTTTGCCCTTGAGCTTCTGAAGTTACACTTGCTCTGAACCAGCAGACACCGGTTTAGAAGCGTTCAATGCCGGTCGCGGCGCCACATTAGTGTAAATTTCTCCAATTGAACCTATGCTTGGATCAGTAGAATGCTGATTTGAGATTGTGCTATGCCAGTGCTTTAGACAGTTTTCTTTCAATCTAGCCGACGTTGAGCCGGCAAAACACGCCAATTCCCTTCTTTAGGACACCGGTTCCATTGCCGCTATGGTTTTAATGACGTTTAGCTCCAAATTCTTCAAAATTTATTTATTTTCGAAGAAATGCCTACATACAAGAGAACTAAGGCCTAGAATTCCATTAATTAGCATTAAAATGTTGCAATAATTCATGAATATGAGTTTACTAAGATCACCATGGCACTAGGCATTGGAGGCTTTCCATGGTTGCGGCCAAGGGTCATGGGGATACTGGAAACCCGCCCATGACATTCTCTCCCACCTGAGTTGGCTGCATTCTCAGTGCCTTCCTTGCAAGATAATCATCAATCAGGTGCTTGAAGGCTTTGTGGTCCTGTCCCCTTTCTCAAGTATTCTCCGATGCCAGCACATCTATTCCATTTCACCAAAAATTGTTGGTGTTCATCCCTTGAAGCACGGATCACTCAATCACTGCATATAGCTTCTACACACTTTTCTCTGATTGAGTTTATGCATCAGATGCCAAGTACTATAAGTTGGCTTCGCAAAGGGTCATCTTTGTCTCCCTGAAATGGTTTCAGTAGACTAACATGGGAACATGATGAATCTTCCACTGAGTTGGGGTGTCCGCCTAATAAACAACATTCCTAATAAGCCTCTCAATGATCAGAGTTCTAATGTATTTTTGCAATAGGCAAGAATCATGAGTCCCGACAAACAAGTATCACTTTGGGATCTTCACCATCGCTTTATTCCCAATTTAATATTCCGCAAAGCGACGATTCTGGTCAGCATGCTTTTGAGAAATACTGGAGAAGAATATTATTGAATTGTGTATTAACATTATTACATAGAGACCCTATTTATAGATACTACAATACTACAATACAATCCTTTACCAAGTAGGATACTATATATTATTCCTATTCCTATTCTAAGTAGGATTATATATTCCTATTCCTATTTTAACACTCCCCCTCATGCTGGTGCATACAAATCATATGCACCTAGCTTGTTAGAAATATTATTAATACGAGGGCCGTTGAGGGACTTGGTGAAGATATTTGCAAGCTGATCAACTGACTTCACAAATTTTGTAACAATATCTTTCGATAGTATCTTTTCTCTAACAAAGTGATAGTCAATCTCAATATGCTTAGTCCTTTCATGAAACACTGGATTTGATATGATATAAAGGGCCGCTTGGTTATCACACTCAAGTTCCACTGACCAATTTCGCCAACTTTTAGCTCTTTCAGCAACTGCTTGATCCAAAGTAGCTTACAAGTTGTAGCCATTGCTCTATATTCTGCTTCTGCACTAGATCGAGCAACCACACTCTGTTTGTCTAGATACCCAATGATATGCTCATGGCCTAGATCCTCGAAGAGTAGTCCTTTACCAGGAGTTGACTTTATATACCGCAGAATACGAACAACTGCATCCCAATGACTAGCACAAGGGGAAGTCATAAATTAACTTACAATAGTCACAACAAAAGAGATGTCAGGTCTAGTCACTATGAGATAACTCAACTTTCCAACCAGCCATATATACCTTTCAGGATTACTGAGTGGCTTCCCCCGTCTCAGAAGAAGTTTAACATTTGGATCCATAGGAGTGTCAATGGGTATACATGCTATCATTTCTCTCTCCTCAAGAATGTCTAAGGTATACTTGCATTGAGAAATAACAATATCTGATCTAGACTGAGCAACTTCAGTACCTAGAAAATACTTTAGTCTGTTGAGATCTTTAGTCTCGAAATGTTTAAAGAGATGTTGCTTCAAATTAGAAATACCATCTTGATCATTGCCTGTGATAACAATATCATCAACATAAACAACCAAACAAATACACCAATTAGGTGCAGAGTGCCGATAGAACACTGAGTGATCAGCTTCACTGCGAGTCATGCCAAATTCCTGAATTATTATGCTAAACTATCCAAACCAGGCTCGTAGAGGTTGTTTTAGACCATATAACAACTTACACAATCAACATTCAAGGCTATTAGACTCCCCCTAAGCAACAAAACTAGGTGGTTGCCCATATAGACTTCTTCGACAAGATCACCATGTAGAAAAACATTCTTAATATCCAACTAATGAAGAGGCCAATGAGGAACGACAATAATAGATAGAAAAATATGAACAAATGTTATTTTAGCCACGGGAGCGAAAGTATCCTATAATCAAACCCAAATATCTAAGTGTACCCTAACAAGGCAAGCCTTAAGCCGATCAACCTAACCATCTGGACCAATTTTAACTGCATAAACCCAACCTCAAACCAATAGTCAATTTACTTGTAGGAAGGGAGACAATCTCCAAAGTAACACTCATATGGAAAGCAAACATCTCATCAATCATTGCCCGCCTCCATCCAGAATGAGAAAGTGCTTACCTGTAGTCTTAAGAATGGAAATAGAAAACAAAGATGATACAAAAACATAATGAGGTGATGAAAGATGATGATAACTCAAGAAAATATCATGTGGATTAGCATTTCTACTGGATCATATACCTTTTTGAAGTGCAATAAGTTAGGTAGGAGGAGGCAAGAGCAGGAGGGTCTGATGCATGACATGAATCATCTGGGACTAGTGCTGGATGCAGATGACGATAATAAGTAGGGAGTGGTAGAGATATAGATGCAGTCGTATGTTCCTCAAAAGTTCGTATCTGGGACTAGTGCTGGACGCAGATGACGATGATAAGTAGGGAGCAGTAGAGATGTAGATGCAGTCGTATGTTCCTCAGAAGTTGGTATAGGTAAGTCCTACGATGTGGGTAAGTCCTTCGAGACATCAGGAGGATCAGAAGATGTATAGTAGGATTGGGATTCAAAGAATATGATATTGGTGGACATAAGGTATCGATGGAGATCAGGTGAATAGCAATAATACCTTTTTTGAATTCGAGTACGGCGGGCTAATTTATCTTTTCCCGAAGCAAAGTTATGAACAGAACATGTGCTCCAAAAGACCCGAGGGGGGATAGAGTAGAGATGGGACTCAAGAAATAGTATGGAATGTAGAAACTGATTTTGGATAGAAGAAGAGGGCATTCTATTAATTAAATAACAAGATGCAAGGACTACATTGCCCCAAAAACACAACGGGACATAGGATTCAATGAGAAGGGTATGAGCAGTCTTAGTGTGATGCCCATTATTCCGCTATGCTAGACCGTTTTGCTGAGGGGTATGTGGACGTGATGTTTGGCGAATAGTGCCTCGGTGAGTCATAAACTCTTGAAATTTGAAGGATAAGTATTCTAAGGCATTATCACGACGAAAAGTACGAATAGAAATACCAAACTGATTTGGTATTTCAGCAAAGAAACTTTAACTAAGGCATTATCACAACAGAAAGTATGAATAGAAATACCAAACTGATTTTGTATTTCAGCAAAGAAACTTTTGAATATAGAAAATAACTTAGAATGATCTTTCATTAAGAAAACTCAAGTACATCTTGAATAATCATCAATGAAACTAACAAAATAATGAAATCCTAAGGTTGAATTAATGCTACTAAGACACCAAATATCATAATGAACTAAAGAAAAATAGACTTTGAACGACCCTCAGTATTACGTGAAAATGTAGCATGAGTGTGTTTTCCAAGTAGACATGACTCACAATCTAATGAGGATAAACTAGACAAACTAGGCACCATCTATCACAGTTTGGGTAGACTCGAATGTCCCAAATGTTTGTGAATTAGGTTTGGAGGATTAGTGATGAAGCATGTTGTGAAGGAATTTGAAGAGGTAAGATAGTGAAGGCCTTGTAATTCATGTCTTGAGCCAATCATATGTCCCATACCATGGTCTTGCACGAGGAAAAAATCATCAAAAAAATAAATACCACAATGTAAGGCTCTCGTCAAATTAAACTTCTAACAGGTGCCAAATTAAAAGAAGAACCAGGGACGTAAAGAACAGTCTAGGGTGACAGAAGATAAGGGTTTGGCTTTTTCACCCCTTTTGGTTTTGTTTGGATCCCATTTGCTAAAGTAATAGTAGGAAGAGATTGTGAATAAACAATATCAAACAAAAGTGATTTGTTACCAGATTATTGTCAAAGGCGCCTGAGTCCATGAATCATGATCCAAGAGTACTAGACTATGAAACACAAGTAAAAGAATTACCCGCAATAGGAATATTAGACTAAGGAACCTAGGCCACTTGTGGAGACATTTGCTTACTTCTGAAGGAACTCATTATATTTTGCTTGAGCAATATGAACATTACTGAATGATCGATTCGGCCGAGCAATAAGATCATTAGGCTGAGCAACAAATGCTACTTATAGAGATGTTTGTTTGCTTGCTCGATTTCGAAGGGACTCATTATATTCCTTTATAACAACAGGATCATAACTAGGGGGACCATATAAAGTATGACATATGCTGCGAGTGTGTCCAAGCTTATGACAATAACTACACTTGGATCAGGATCTTCCAAAATGACCTCCTCCTCTTTGGTTCTCCTTAGTATTTATCCGTTTGTCATTAGTTTGAGATATAAGAATAGAGAATTCAATGGTGGGTGATGAAATTGCTTTGACACTAGGTGGCACAGCAAGACGAGTTACATGAGAGAATAATTCATCAATTGTAGGGACTGTAGGACTAGCTAAGATCTGATC
>DF358399.1:8947-34420 GCA_000787875.1 Solanum virginianum
CTCTTTTTCATCAATAATAAATATTTTATTTCTCCAATAATATTTGTTTATATATATATATATATATACACGAAGGTAGTTATAACACTAAAGTCCCTATGGGACTGATTTAACTTAGGAAGCACATTAAGATTTCCAAGTTGTGATAACTTTGCAAAAGCACTCCGAGGTACTTGTCTGGTTGTCAGTTCACCATTTTTATCCGCTTGTAAAATAGCTTGGGCAGCTACAGGAGGTTATAATAGAGGAATAATATGATTCCTTTTGTTTACTGCCTTTCTGCGCCAAAAAATCCACTAGTCAATTGCCTTCACGAAAGTTATGGCGGACCACTGGATTCCCCTACTTCCTCAGTAGCAATCTGCAAGAGGATAAAATGGAGCAATAAGTAGCAGTATCAGTAGGCTGCAGTAAAAGTTCAACTACCTCACTTGAGTCAGATTTTACTTCAGTAACATGAAGGTGATTAGTAAGAGCTAAGTGTAACCCATTCTCGAGGGCTTTTAATTCCCTCACGACTGGATTGTATGCATGAGTCTTTGCTTGAAAACCAATTATCCAGTTGCCTTGTGAGTCCCTGATGACTCTACCAATACCTCCTTCCTGAGATTTTTCCAAGAAAGTCTCATTCGTGTTAACTTTCAAGCCTGTGTTGGGATCGAGGGGGGGAGGGGTCCAACAGACTGGTATATGTGCAGTGGAAGTTGCAAAACAAGGTGATATTGCAAGGTGCTTGTACTCTAGAGCCCTCATCAGAATTTTGGAATAGGAAATGCATATGGGGGGAGTATTTTGACGACGAAAAACATGATCATTACGCTGTGTCCAGATATTCCATAAAGCAAAGAGGTAGAATTCTTGCCCCAGCAGACTAGGGGTAGCCAGGGGAATATTCAGCTGATGAAGATTAGTAAGCCAGTGGGTTGGAGTTGAGACAATGAAATGCATATTCAGGCCCAGGTCTGGCCAAATTTTTTTAATCATATGACATTCCAAGAAAATATGGGTGATAGTTTCCTGGGGTGCATAGCATAGAGGACACGCTGAAGATGTCAATATCTTTAATTTATAAAGGTGATCATTAGAGGAGAGTCTATTATGGGAGCATAGCCAAAGAAGATGTTGGATTTTTAGAGGTATACATAGGGACCAGACCCAATGTAATGTGTAGGTAGATTCACGATGTAGTGTTATAAGATGTCGAAAAGAGCCCGTAGTGGGTTTCCCTGAGGTTTGAAGGGGCCAATAGAGCATGTCCTTAGTGCCTGGATTTAGGAAAAGTAGTCTAACTTTGGCAGTTGTCTCCGTAGGGATAAAAAGAGATAAGCTATCCCAGCTCCAACCACTTGAGGTCCAAAACTTATCAAGAGTAAGATTTTGTTCTGATTTAGTGAGTGGGCCATGTATAAGAGAGCGCAATGAAAGCGAGTCAGGAATCCATCTATGTTCCCAGAGATTGACATGTTTCCCCTCTCCAATAGCCCATGTTATACCTTGCTCACAAATTCGTTTGCCTTGTTGAAGATTTCTCCAAATGAAGCAGAAGGATGACTTATACGATTGATATTTGGCAACAAAGTTTGGGCCCACAAATCAGATGGGTAAGTTAGTACATGCCAATAAAGTTGAGCCAAGAGTAAGAGATTTTTATCTCTTGTTTTAATGATCCCCAGACCCCCTTGTTTCTTAGGCAGAGTGATAGTGTTGCATTTGACAAGGTGAAGCTTCCACCTCAGAGTCGACGTTCCCCATAAAAAATCTTGTTGAATTTTGTCAATGGTAGCACTAATTATGTTTGGTAGGAGGATATATTGCATGACATAGGCAGGAATGACATTTAATGTAGAGCGAATGAGGATATTCCTGCCAGCGTGACTTTTCAACCAGCTAATTTGGCTCTCATATTGTCTAATATCAGTAGAAAGTGCGCAGGTTTTGGGTTGTTAGTGATAATGGGAAATCCCAAATATTTTCCAAAGTCCTGGGATGGTTTTATTCGAAACAGTTGGGAGATTAGTTATTTAGTATTAGAAGAGTAGGTCTTGGAATGTAGGGATTTAGATTTTTCTAGATTAATTTTTGCTCTGGAGAGAGCACAAAAAGTAGAGACCACTCTATACATTGTATGGATAGTTTTTGAGTTAGCTTGTGCAATTAGAGTAAGGTCATCCACAAAGAAAAGGTGAGAGAAATTTGAACCCCTGGATGCAATCTTAACAGGGTCCCAGGTAAGGATATCAACTTAATAGTGGATATAATTTGACAAAAGTTTCATGCAGAGTATAAAAATATAAGGCGACATGGGATCTCCTTGCCTTATACCTCGGGAAAGAGAGAAAAAGTCAATTCTAGTGGCATTTACTAGATCACAATTCTAGAAGTCGTGAGACAGTTCATAATAAGCTTAATGATACCAGGCAGGAAGTGAAAGTAGAGTAGGGCTCTATAAACAAATGACCATTAAATGTGATCAAAAGCCTTTTCTAAGCTTAATTAGAGAATAAGACAACCTTTAGAATTATTGATATGATGTACATAACGTACCAGTTCCTGAATTAAGATGACATTATCACTGACACACCTACCTTCAAAAAGCTAGTTTGGCATGGACCAAAAGCTGTTGCAGGAAAGACTTAAGTCTGTTCACAATAATTTTTGTAACAACCTTGTAAATGGTGTTATAGAGCCCAATTGGACGAAAATGACAAAGTTGATTGGCATTCTTGAACTTAGGAATAATACATAGAGCAGTATCATTTATGAAATCTAGGAGAGCTTGTGATTCAAATACTTTCCGACAAAATTGAATAATAGAATTTTTAACCTGACTCCAATATTTTTGATAGAAATAGGGGTGAATACCATTGGGGCTTAGGGCTTTGAAGGGCTTAAAAGAAAAGACAACTTGTATGACTTCCCAATCACTTAAAGGTCTATCTAGATTGGTCAAGTCCAGCTTATGAAAACTTTTTGGGAATGTATACATACTCTGTAGATAAGTGTAGGAATGATCAGAGGTGTACATACTTTTAAATAAGGTGAAAGTGTATGAGACAATGACATTATGGTCCATGATCCAGTTTCCCAAGTTATCCTTAAAGTAGGAGATTTTATTCTTACACCTTTGATTAATGATGGATAAATGGAAGAACTTAGCATTAGCATCTCCCTCATTTATCTAGTTAATACAAGAGCAGATTTTCCCCTATTTTTAGAATGCCATTATATTCATGCATTAGTTCCTGCTCAAGTGAGCGAAGGAACTTGCTATGGAAATAGGCTGGAGATTCCTGAATCCCGTTCAAGCGGGCTAAGAGACATTTTTTACATTGGAAAATATTACCAAAGGTGATACGATGCCATTGGGAAACCTTATCAGTAAACATAGCGGTGGCAGTGGTCAGGTCACTATTTTCCCAACACTGTTCAACTATATCTTGAAATTGGGGGTGCTCAAACCAATATCTTTCAAGCTAAAAATGTTTAATCCTCCGACAAGCAATACTTAGAGTTAGCTTAAGAAGAATAGGTGTATGATCAGAATGGGTTTTGGGAGGTGTGTGACTTGAGTATTTTGATAATAGGATAACCAGTGTTCGTATGCAAAATATCTATATAGTCACTCCAGTATAAAATCTCTACGCTTAACGTTATGGTTTGACCTTGTGTAACGACTCCCTTTATACCCTATATCTAGCAGCTGATAATTATTAATATAAGTGTCAAAATGAGAATATCTAGAGCAAGCAGAGGTATTCCTCCATTTTCATGCCGACTAAGAATGTCGTTAAAGTCCCCAACAACACGCTATTTCGCAGAAAATTCATTTATTTGAAGATCATGATAAAGGGTTTCTAAATTTTTCCAAAGCATATAACGTTTAGACCTTTGAGGGCTAGCATAGACAACACTTAAGTACCAAAGATCATGATTTGGACTTACCTGAACCATGGCATGCAGCTCCTAATCAGAGTGTCTAAAGTCAGTAATAGGAACTAAAGCAGTGTTCTAGAAAAGTACGATGCCCCATCTTGACCCCCGTCAGGTACCTCAAAGAAATCATCAAAACCAAACTCCTCTTTGAGCCCAATATGACTTACCAGGTTAGTTTCTAGTAATGCCACCATGCATGGTTTATACTGATGGAGTAATTCCCTAAAATTTCTTTTGAAAGTAGGATTGTTCAATCCTCTTATGTTCCAGACCACTATACTAAGACGATGTATCATGGGGGGTGAGTTTGGGGTGGTGGATTCACTAGGAATGGATCCTCCTATAGGGGGAAGGAACTGGGAAGTAGCGTAGGTGCCAGTACCACTGCGTATTTCATAATATTCAGATTGACTACTGGGCGCAGATCGAACGAACATTTCACTAGTGACACAGGGCAAATATGAATGTATTTTTTCCCTCCATCTTTGGAAATATCACTAGAGAATCTTGGCAAAGTATGGAGATTTCAGTGAAGGAGCCCATCGGTGGTACCTCTATAATCTCGGTCACTATCTGCTCTTGGGTTGGTAGTGGAGGTTCCGTAGTTGGTTGGGCAAAAGTTTGTGGGGATGCATGGCCCTGTAGAGGGGTGGGGACCTAAGAGAAGAAGAGAGGATTGACTTCTAGGACCGACATTGGTGTGAAGAACAGGAGGACAAAGCATAGAATCTGGGGGTCCAAAGGGTTTTAGTGATAAGGTAGATTCCAATGAGGATGGATATTGTGATAAAGAGCCGGTGTCACTGATAGAGCTAGCGGGCTCGACATATTTTCCACCCAGTGGTGGTTGACATAATTGTCCATCGTAAGTCTCATACCTTCCATTATGAGTTGAGCAAAAAAAATTGGGATTTTAAATGATGATCATGGTATTGACTCTATTTATGTCTATCGTAAAGAAGACTAAATAATTCCTCAATCCATGTTCTATCCACGATTGGGTCTGATGGAGTGGATGAAGAGGTTGGGTCACAACGACCATAGTGTATTGAGCAACTAGCTTGGGAATGTGATGAGAGAAGTACATGGTCGGTCGAGGAGGAGGGTTGAGGGGTGGTTGTTGTTGTGAGTGGGGATGATTGTTGAGGGGATTGATCGGACACAACATACTGAATAAGAGAAAGAGAATATGAAGTGAGAGTAGTGTTTGGAGTTGTTAATGTTGATGATTGGGAATTAATGTCCCTAGGTTTATAAAGGTGAGAATTGTTTTGGTGGGAAGTCATATGTGAAGTAGGAGCGAGAGATATTTGATTGGCTTCATGCATGCCTGTTACCACTTTTCCTTTTTGGAATGCCACGTGGGGATGGTTACGTGAGGAGAAGGGTGAAATGAGGTCTAAGGGTGGTCCAGTAAGAACTTGGATAGGGGTATTTTGGTCCTTGTAGTTTTTATGGAAATTACGAGTTTTGGGTCCCACTCTAGAAACCACAGTGGAGCCACGTGCTCTTTTCTTACGTGTGGTGTCTAACGTCTCGGGAGAATGTGGGTTAGGTCCAGCATTGGAGTTGGAGGCATGCAGAATGTTGGTGGAGGTTGAAGGCACCTCTACAATGTGCGACAAGGAGGCAAAGTTATTTTGTGAAAAAGGTTAGGGCTTACCCTCTTCTCTCGAGATATGGGTGGAGGTTGGAGTTGGAGAAATGTCGAAGTGCTGCCTGGACTAATGTGAGGTAGAAGCAGAAGTAAATGAAGGAGACTATGTTAGGAGAAACTTACCAGATGACGTAGAGAAAATTTTTACATTGATACCTGGGCCATTCTCTTGCTGTGTTAGGTCGAAATAAGTCTGGTTTCTTCATTGATGAACGAGAGATTCCTTTCTTAGGAAAGGAAACTGTTTGCCATTCATGTGTTCCCTCCACGGTAGGTACTGAAGAGAAATTCTGCTTCGGCGATACTGGCGGAGGGGCGAGTGAGTTATTAGTTGATACATCTTTTTTTGAATGACTACAGTTTAATAGAGTGTGGCCCAGTCTACCACAAGACTTACAAAAAAATCCCTCACTTTTATAGATAATCTTCTGCATGTGAGATCCAACTTAAATGCATTGAGGTACAGGGTCTTCCATTGCTACTTCCACACATAGGCGAGCATATCGACCTCGGAGCGTGGAACTATCGCATGCATCCACCTTCAATAGCTTCTCAATCCCACTACCAATTTTTCTTAGCAGTGGACCATCATAGAATTCAGTGGGTAATTGGGGGCAGATGAACCTAGACAAATGTGTGGGTTCGGGTTGCATTTTCTAGTACAAAATTGGGCTCCCAGCGACGAACAGAGAGATAATGTCCATTGACAAACCACAGACCATTTTGGAAAACCAAATTCATGTTTTCCTCTTGTTGAAACTTGACTATGAAGAAATCTGAGCCCAAACCAATAAGTGGAAAGGCTTCAGTGGGTTGCCACTTGGTTTGGAGCTTTGATTTGAGATAATGATGTACTATGTGTTTTCCCATGAGTTTAATGATGAGAGAGAAACGCCATGGCGCATGGAGCTGTATTTTTTCATTTTTCGATAACAGGATTGTGGTAATTCCGTTAATGAGTTGCGCCTCAACTCCTGTAGCCTCATTGGGAATATCCAGTTGACATTCCTTCTCGTTATTGGCTAGATCTATGTCAATACGAGTAAGATTAGTACAAAGTTTCTCTTTAAAACTAGACGAATTAGCCGTTTATAAGTCAGGTGGTTCTGGTAGAATGGGTGGATTGGTGGGTGCCGTGTGAGGAGGGATATCAGACATTGTTATGTCCATTGGATGATGAGAAGGGACTTGGTGTTCTTAGAGAGAGGGCAGAGAAAAATAGAGAGAGAAGTGGGTCTGAAAGATGTTCCCTGTATATTCATTTGGCACAAAAATTAATTAAGAATCAATAAATATATCAAATCTCTCCTATTTAGTATAGGTTATCTAAACATAAAAAAAATGAATAATGATATTTAATGATAAAGATAAAATAGACATAGAATGATAAATTGTTCATTAATTTTATAAACTAAATAAATATTCTTGGACATTTTAAAATAATACAATGAATAAATAAAGATAAGAGTAATCAATTCCTTCATATTTTTTTTTTGTTTCCTTGTTTGACTAGAGATTATATCCATTCACACACATAGCTTTGACTCAAAATTATGGGCGGTTGGTACAACAACGCGTTACTGAAAAATGAGTATTTCAAAGATATATCGTAAATAATTCACTCTATGAGTCTCCTTCCTCACAATTACAACAACCCACGTACCTTAAAAACACTCAATTTAAAATGAAGAAAATTGCTATTGTTTCATTCAACTTTGTTGTAATATTTCTTATTATCATCATGTTTGCAAAGCAAATCGAGGAACTTAAACTTGTCCTCCACTGTCATTTCAAAGCGAATATGGGTTTAATCAGAGGTCGGAGCAAATATTAAAGAAAAATTAAAACTAGTTTATGTATTTTAATTACTAATCCAATGTGAAACTAAAGACAAATATTTATTATTATTGTCATTCTTAGTGTTGAATTTATTTTTTTTTGGCTAGTATTAGAATTGATTTGAATTTTAATTTGAGCTTTAGAGTTACTAAGGAAAACTTATCTAAATATATCATATTTAACCATTTTTATACATAGTATAATACATGATACATCTATGTAATATACATAATTCGTTTTTAACATATAATGCAAAAATAATTACCTAAATAAATATAATACATTTATAATATATATAAAGAAAGAGATTACATATATAATTCACTTTTAATGCGCAGTACGGTTATAACAAATGATAAATATTTTCTAAATATGCTATGTCAGATAATAAATTAAAAAATATTTTTAAAAATAGTAAATATTTTATAAAAGAAACTCAAAAAGGTAATTATTCTACAAATATCTATGAACTACAGTCTTTATTAGATCATCTGAAATTCCAAGTCAAATTAAAAATAACATCTTAAAAGGATAAATTATATATATATATATATATATTCAGGTTGATTTAGCCTCGGGCTGATTTTTTAAAATCAAAACAAACCAACTCAAATATAGTCGAATTTTTTCGTCAATATCCAATCAAATCAAATCAAACCACTAGTCAAATTTTTTTTCGAATTGACTTAATTTGTAATTTTTGATTCGATTTTCGATTTAATTTTGTTCACCCCTAGTCACAATCATAGGTTCCCTTGATAAAGCAAACGAAAGGGAAAAGATTGACTTTAGGGTGTATTGAGAGGGGAAAAAAATTATTGACAGAGAAAGTTCTTTTTTTTTTAAATGAGTAAAATGATTTTTTTTTCCAATAAAGAAAATAAATTTATTAAATAATAAATGTTAACATATATGTTTCTTCACCATTCATATTCAACATATTGCATTTTCATCTAACTTCATAATCCTAACCAACCCTACCGGCCACCATCACACCTTTATAATGTTTATTTAGGTTATATTAAAAAAAATTAGAATAATTTTTATTTATGTATCACGCATAATAATATAAATAAAATTGTCACTTAATTTTTAAAAAAATATTTTCTTCATATCAAACGCACCTTTTTAAATGCTTATTGTCCTTTTTTCTTTAAAAAATATTAATAAAACCTCATTTTACTCTAATGATGTGACTTATTGGGATCCACTTGGTATAAAAAGTCATTCTTTTAGAAAGAAACTGAAAGGATGGGAAATTCTCATCCCCTTCTTAATTTAAAGGGATGGTTTTAAATATATTTGACTAATTATATTTGAAATGTCAAATTAATTTTTTATTTTTCATATCAAGTCAAGTACTTTGATAAAAATGGGATAGAAAGAGTAAACGCCATGCGGTATAGGGAAGTCGAGTCCATCACTATCTATATAACAATTAACTTTTATATTTATTAATTTGATATAAATATCTTATGCGAATAAGTTCTTAGTCTTCTTTTGAAGTGAGACTTGCTATAAAAAGAACATATTTGGAGGCCAAGATGTAAACCAAGTCTAGTGAGTAATTAAGAGGTGGAAATTATTAAGCATGTCTATCAACAAAGGCACTACTACATATGCTTTGTTAGTGATGGTTTTGTTTATGTTCTCCATGAATACTTGGTGTGAATATGGTGAAGCAACAAGAATATTCTTAGACTTTTCTACAAGTACTCAAGGTGTCACACGTCTTCCTTTTCCTCATTACTCTTTGTTGGAAATTAAACTTCATATTCTGAATCTATCTGTGATCCCATATCAAAATTTCTTCGCATGAGTAATAAAGTGTATTATGCATATGACTTTTTTTAAATATATTTGATACGTTGATTTTGTAATGGCAGTGATGCAAAGGCAGGATGGCCTGGGCACCAGCCACCGCCGGAGCACCAGGGCTGCGCCCCGTGGGGGCTATCCTTCCCCAGCAGCGAACGTGAACGATCATGTGCATCACTAGTACTTATTATTTGCTCGCCATTTGATTGTGGACTCAATTATCAGTACTTATTATTTGCTCTCGATTTGTGTGGACTCAATTATCATTTGATTATAGTAAGGAGAGTTTGTTCAATTTTACTTATGTTTATGAGATTTCAAATATAAAGCAATTATGAAAATAAAATTTAACTTATTACGTCGGTCTTTTTTGGTGACTTTTCATATTAATTGCAACTTGAATTTATCTTGAGAATACTAACGAGTATGATGGGATGAATAAAATATTTTTCACTAATAATCAAAGATCTCGAATTTAAATGTTGAATGAAGGTATATGGCAGAGAAACAAACTTAAGCAACAATTTGCTATTTCTTTCTTACTATTTCTCCATCACGTTCTCTCTCTTTTTCCTGCATAACTTAAAATTTTTCTTTTACTTAACAATTGTGACTTTCTCATCTTTATTTCTCTTGTAATAATTTGCTTATGTTAATTTTCAATAAATTTTAAAGTGATAGAAAATAAATTACAAATAAAATATGAAGAAACATAATTTAATTGATAAACAATGTAAGTACAAATCTATTTCTCTTTTGATTCTTTTCTCTTAAGATTTTTTGTGATTCGAGAGTCGTGTATTTCTCGAACTAGGATGATTTTGACTTTAACTTTTTGTATGGATCTTATTTTAACCTCTTTATGAATATTTATGTGATTTCTGAGATGTTCTTTAAGGGGATATAATGCGCTTTAAATATACTAAAATCTAATAATATATCATAACTATTTTTAATAAAATTCATGTATTTTTTTTAAAAAATATCACTGTTTAACTTTTTTTAAAAAGACATAAAACCTTAATCTAATTTGATATTTTATTTGAACAATTCAAAATAAACTGTAAAAAGTGAAAACTTTTATTCATTATATGACGATAAATATTATTTTCAAGTCATTTTAATATATAATTTTGTAATTTCTTGTATAGTGACATACGAATGAATTTTTTTTTGTACACATATCATGTTTTTATTTCAATATCTCAAGGTATAATTAATTTAATTCTTCAGCAAGAATCTTCCTATAACCACCACTAGAAAAATACTAATATATGTATTGCAAAATTATAGTTAATATTTAGAAAAATTTTAATATTTTCTTATATAATCATAACATTAGATTTTCTTTTCAAATTTTAAGTTTTTAGATAAAATCTTAGTAGAATTGTATTTGATATATTTTAGAACTTTGAATCAAACTACTTAAACTTAGTTATCTATCAATAAGATTTTTTAGAGCAAGAACCAAGATATTGTATTGCAACACTTTGACTAATATTTTATTAACTTGAAAAAACATTTCTCAAGTTATATAATACAACATTAACTCTATGCATACAAAATGATAAGAAATGAATATTTGATGGTCTAAATAACATATTTTATAGTGGTCATTCATCTTTAAGTCACTCAAATTTCAACTATTTTATTTACTACTTCTTGGATGTGTATCACATATATTATACATTTAAAAATATTTATAATTTATGTATTGTATTTTGAATTAAAAATTATAACACATAATAAGTTTGGATTGTGCTACACAATCGTAGATTGATCTTCTTTTCTCTTTAAGGTTGATCCACTCTACCTCGGTAAATTGGTATTGTCATTACCAAAAAAAATATATTGCATTTATCATAATAAACTAAATAATTTATCAAATTATTACTCGAACATAATATTCATCCTTCAAAAATAAAATAAAATAATGTAAACTACGATAAGAAAACCTTTTCAAAAATTAAAAATATCATGAATTTGCATAACTTCTAAAAGAAATATCTTTTCAAAAATTAAAAATATTTTCCACAAATATAACAAAAAAAATGTAGATTTTAAGAGATAACTGTGTATTACATTATAAGAAATGGGAATAAGCACAGACGTCTACGTTTGAGATAACTATGTATTACATGTTGGGATACAAACTCTCTCCCACATCGGTTGTGGAAAGAGAAAGTAATCAACTTATAAGGTTGAATCCAATTCCATTAGTGTGAGAACTTTTGAAAATGCCCAAAAACAAATTCGTGAGGGCTTGACCCAAAGCGGATAATGTCGCTTCAATTGCAAAAGCAATTTTCATGTTATCCAAATTTGCAAAAGCATAAAGACAGGAATCGCACCTAACCTACAACGGCGATTCAGTTCCCTTGTCAGAAAGCATAGTCGTTCAAGTTCTCCAACTCCGTCGGAGCCTCGTCGTCGCTTCAATTGCAAAAGCATAAAGACAGGAATCGCACCTAACCTACAACGGCGATTCAGTTCCCTTGTCAGAAAGCATAGTCGTTCAAGTTCTCCAACTCCGTCGGAGCCTCGTCGTCGCTTCAATTGCAAAAGCATAAAGACAGGAATCGCACCTAACCTAGAACGGCGATTCAGTTCCCTTGTCAGAAAGCATAGTCGTTCAAGTTCTCCAACGCCGTCGGAGCCTCGTCGTCTCCAACGCCGTCGGAGCCTCGTCGTCTCCAACTCCGTCGGAGCCTCGTCGTCGCTTCAATTGCAAAAGCATAAAGACAGGAATCGCACCTAACCTAGAACGGCGATTCAGTTCCCTTGTCAGAAAGCATAGTCGTTCAAGTTCTCCAACGCCGTCGGAGCCTCGTCGTCTCCAACGCCGTCGGAGCCTCGTCGTCTCCAACTCCGTCGGAGCCTCGTCGTCGCTTCAATTGCAAAAGCATAAAGACAGGAATCGCACCTAACCTAGAACGGCGATTCAGTTCCCTTGTCAGAAAGCATAGTCGTTCAAGTTCTCCAACGCCGTCGGAGCCTCGTCGTCTCCAACGCCGTCGGAGCCTCGTCGTCTCCAACTCCTTGATGCTTATACTTATCGGATTGTTATACAAGGTTGTTGTAAGGTTTACCTGATAAATGATGCAATGAAAGTGCTCAGTGAGATGCAGTACAATGGCATACGTCCAGATACTATTGTTTATACAACTCCCTCTTAGATGGATTACTCAAGGCAGGGAAGTTGACAGATGTTTGCAATTTATTCCAGAAAATGATTGAAGATGATGGTGTTCGAGCTAGTTGTTGGAGCTATAATATTCTTATTGATGGCTTGTTCAAGAATGGGAGGGCTTTGGCTGCCTATACCCTATTTTGTGATTTGAAAAAGAAAAATAATAATTTCGTAGATGGGGTTACTTACAGCATTGTCATTTTGCATCTTTGTCAGGAAGATAGGCTTGACGAAGCACTGAAGTTGGTGGAAGAGATGGAAGCTAGAGGGTTAACTGTTGATTTTGGTTACCATAACTTCTCTTTTGATTGCAATCTACAGGGAGGGACATCAGGATAGCAATTTAGTTCCAATCATAATCCGGTGGAAAGAGAGTATGGAGGCTGCAATGAAAGCTCCACAGAGCAGAGAAAAGGATTTTACACCCATTTTTTCATCCAATGGGAACTTTGGTGATATGCTAACCCTAGAAAATTCAACAGATGCTGAGACTGATACTGCCCATGGGACAGAGGATGCTGAGATACACTATCAGGAAAGTGATCTGTGGTCCTCATCGCCATATATGGACATGCTGGCTAATAAAGTCAGCTCCCAAAGTAATTCTACAAGATGGGTCTCTCTTACCGGAGGAAAATGAGTAGACACTAAAGGTGCAGATTCTTTTGATATTGATATGGTGAATACCTTCTTGTCGATATTTTTGGCAAAAGGGAAATTGAGCATGGCTTGTAAATTATTTGAAATTTTCACTGATATGGGCGCTGACCCTGTCAATTATACTTACAATTCTATGATGAGTTCATTTGTCAAGAAGGGATATCTCAATGAGGCATGGGGTATTTTACAGGAAATGCGCAAGAAGGTGTGCCCTTCTGATGTAGCAACATACAACGTCATAATCCAAGGCTTGGGAAAGATGGGAAGGGCTGATCTTGCTGGTGCCGTACTAGACAAACTGATGAAGGAGGGAGGTTACCTTGACATTGTAATGTATAACACCCTTGATTAATGCCCTTGGGAAGGCTGGCAGAATTGAGCAAGTAAATAAGCTTTTCCAGCAGATGAAAGATAGTGAAATAAATCCAGATGTTGTCACTTACAATATACTAATTGAAGTTCATGCCAAGGCAGGTCAGCTTAAGCAATCTTACAAGTTTCTAAGGATGATGTTGGAAGCAGGGTGTGCTCCGAACCACGTGACTGATACAACTCTGGACTTTCTGGAGAAGGAAATCGAAAATCTGAGATACTATGAAACGCCCAAATGTAGATAACCCTTTATGAGGAACAGCTTTACACTTCAGGTTCATGAAGAAGTTGAAGTGTCTAGAGTTCATAGCAAAAGGTTGTCAAAACCATTAAATTGGAGAAACAAAGAAGCAGGACATCATCTGACAGAACTTGATGATTGGCTGTTTCTCATCTTTGTGGATTGCTTTGAAATGTTAAGTTAATGTTTGGTGCTCCTGGACAACAAGCTGCTGATTTAGAGAAAATAAACATGAGAGAAAGCGACGAAATTATAATTGAACTTGTCACTGGAGCATGCATCAGTCGGCAGCAAATTCATGTGAATTGACCCCTCATTTATTATTTTCACCTAAGAATAAGGAGGTCAATACATCCTAGCTTTCAATGAAGTGAATCATAGGAGACTACGTGTTTACTGACTTCTTCCCATGTATCTGAGCATTGGTGAATAGAATTAGTCGGTACTTGTGCTATTGATTTATATTTATTCATTCTTTCCCATTAAAAAAAACAAATATATATATATATATATATATATATATATATATGAAATTATATGTAATTTTTTTTTGAAAGCACTCTAATAAACGCGCATGTAAGATAATATAAAAGGAAAAGGATCTCATATACTTCTTAATTTTGAGATTAGAGTTGATATATTTTTTTGTTATAAAAGTGATTCACATATATTCTACTATTATAAAAATCGCTCACATATACCATTTTTATCAAACTAAACTGTAAATTTTTTGATTTTTTATTTTTGAAAAATCACGTAGGAATATATATGATCTTTCTAATAAAGCTCAGGGGGATATATTTGATTTTCTTTCACGTGATTTTTTTTTATTCAACGACTAATTTGAATTTTAACTTATAGCTTATTATTATTTGAATTATTTTTTATTTTTCATTCTTTAATGTAAAAATATGAGAAATAAAAAGTGTAAATGGATAAAGAGAAAAAGTAAGAAAAAATTTTAAACTAATTTTTTTGTGGCTGTATAGTAATTTTTTTTAGGATTTGTAAAAAAAAATAAAAAAATTGGGGCATTTATGATAAATTTTACAAACTTATCAAAATAACAAATCCAAATTAGTTGTTGAATCAATGAAGTAAAAGATATTCACGTGTGAGAAGTATCAAATATATATCCCTACATGAATTTTTTTAAATAAAAAATTAACAAAGTTAAAAATTAATCTTTTCCTTTCTGTTGGACTAAAAGGATATATATGGAATATTTGTGTAACCATAGAAGTATATATGAGCCACTTTTATAATTAAGAATATTTCAACTCTAAATTGCAAAATTAAGAAACATATTAGACCCTTTTCCCTAATTAAGAAACATACGCGTACAAAATAAATAAACAAGAAGAATAATAATCTATAAAACTCTATACACATTTGGCAATGTCAACTATTACAAGGAGATATGAAAGAATAAAGACTAGTCCCATAAAGTGAAGTTGCTTATATTTGCCCAGATATTATAAACATAAACAAGAACAAATTGGATACATCAATGAATGTTTAAGATGCTAGAAGAGCATAAATAAATAAATAATAGCAGCCACCGGACATGATCAAATTTGAAGAATAAAGTTTGCTTTCAACTGCAACAAGCTCCTCCTTGAGAAGCAGCTCCATCTCGTCCGCCTGAGGGACCAGGAATGCCGCCATACCCAACTTTTATTCCATATGACTGCAAAGAGAATAAGAAAAATTTGACTCTTTAGGTGAGGGAATCGAAACACCACAAGACGTAACCAAGCATTAAGCTTTTTGGCAACATCATTTCTTCTTTCACTAGACAATTATAAGGTATTTAAGTTACTTGCGAATGGTTTTGTCATCAGCACTTAACTGATACATCAGCAAATAGAGACCTATGTATATAAAGATATGCTGTACCATTGATCCATCTGATTAATTAAAATCTCGTAAAACAGAGGGAATGGAGATTTTGATAGGTTGGTGTGTCTTCCTTGATGGTCAATAATCTTTCAAATCTATGTATAATTCAAAATAACTTCACTTTCCCACTTCAAAATAGCATGTTATAATCCTATCTTGCATGCCTGGAATCTGGTCTCAATTAGAGACCACAATTCCATCTACTCTCAAGTTTTCTAATAATGGTGGTGGCCAGGCCAGTTGTACCTCTACTTCTCCACATGGTACTTTTCCTATGCTCTCAATCCTCCCCATAAGGTTATATTAGGGGTCAAAAACAGATCCCAGAAGCAATAGCAGGACTTATGTTGGGCCAAATGAAAAAAATAAAGGAGAAGACATTGGACTAGGCAATACATTTGGTAATATTGTTTTTCATTATTTTCTTTAAGGAATATGACAAGAAGTATGTCGTGATAGAATCAGGAGGAAACATAACACATTGATATACATAAATAGTCAGGATAAGGTATACCTCATTTGATACATCAAACACTCCATCCTGTATTTTCTTATAGATTGTGGAGGCTGTTTTGATAAAAGCCTGAAGAAGTACAATGAATTACTTTGAGACGTCCATTGTATTAAAGCTCTACTAGCACACTGAGTGATTTTTTACCTCTTCAACATTCTGAGCTGTTTTAGCAGAGGCCTCCATAAATATCAACCCATTTTCCTTGGCAAACTGTTCGCCTTCATCTGTGCTTACAGCTCTTCTGTGAGCAAGATCACATTTGTTTCCAATCAGCATTATACTCATGTTTGCATTTGCATGCTGCCTTGCATCTTCCAGCCAACTAGCAAGGTGATTGAATGTTTCCCTCCTATAAAATTTCCAGAGGAAAGAAAATCATCACTTCTTCACTAACACAACAATACAGGATTTGTAATTAAGAGTGACAACAGAAATCATAGATTCCTATACAGTTTGCTATTTATCCATTATGAAAGCAAAGAGACTCGGCAACAAAAATATGTGACCTTATTTCCATATGAAGTTTAATTTTGTGGTGGGAAACCATCAATTCACCACAAAGGCACAAGCATAGTGATGCAGACCATTATTTATTGTCCCGCATTTAAATTCATGGATCCCGCAACAAATTTAATTCAGAAGACCAGATAATTGGTTCAATTATGTCAAGTAAGAGAGATTTATGAACCAAAATAACAGAGTGCTCACTAGCATTAAAAACTTCTTTAGTTCCTCTCTTTGACAGTGAGAGACAAATTAACTTCAGAACACCACTATTTACAAGAGCACAATCTAATGTTCTCCAATTAATTAAATTGAAGTTTACAATGTATACCACAGATGCAGCTAAAAGTCTGATATATAGATAACATGTCTGTGCGACTAAGTTTGTGCGAGGAATATTTCAAGAACTTTGATCCAAGTGAAAAGCTAAGACAAGAAGTACATATTGCGTAAGAATGAGAGCATATTTATGCTTACTAACTTCAATTTCATGTAATTACTAACTTCAGTTTCATGCGTAAAGAGTGTCAAAACATAATGCAGGATAATACCTGGTAATATCGTAAACAAGTAGTGCTCCGGCAGCACCTCTGTAGTATGACCTCGTGATAGATCTGAATGATTCTTGGCCAGCCTGAAATGGAACCCATTCATTATAATTATGCCACCAGCCATTTAATGACAGCACAAGCAACTAATAACGAGAACAGTGTGAAAATTATTCTGCTGCCTGGAAAAGAATTTAAGACATTTACATAGATAGTCTTAAGCTCTAAATGGAGAGGGAGAGAGGGAGGGGCGGAGAGAGAGAGAGAGAGACAGACAATCAGCCAAGGTTTAGACACTAATTTGATAGTGTCTTTTTTAGAAATTTGGCATATATCAAAGCATCAACGAAAGAAAAGACGTGAAACAAACCGTGTCCCAGATCTGTAGTTTTATTGGCTTGTTGTCTATTGTGATCATTCTAGCCCCAAATTCAACCCCAATGGTCAAGTCATGGACCGGTTGAAATCGTTTGTCAGTAAATTGCAAGAGAAGACAGGATTTTCCGACTCCTGCACAACAAAAATGTTAGAGATGATGTCTTATATAAGACTTCCGCAATGTTTACATCAACATTGGAAATATTCCTTTTGAAGCCAATGAATTACACAGAAATGCTAGGGAAAAGTGAACTTGCACAAGAAATTACTCATAAACGTTGAGACAGCATATGCAACAAAAAACCAAGAGTTTAGAATCTCATCACAAGGCTTTCAAATTTTTGAGTTACCCTAAACCAATAAGTGGGTAGATTCCTATAATGATATGCTCGTGAGATGCATGAGTAGCAATCTCAATTCTCACCATAAGCCATATGTAATTCTTCTCTTACATCACATGTTTATTATTACGAGAATTCAGGATTTTAATCAATGGCCATTTCACCATATTCAAAAAGCAGAGATATATGTCAGAAATATTTTCCAACTGCTGATTTATCATTATCGAATTACTTAATTGATTTTTCGAAGGACTTCTATTCAGAAAATTCATCGGTTTTACAAGTCAAATGAGCAGCATTGGTATAGTTCGAAGAGAAAATGCTTGGCCTTTTTAGCTGGTGGAATATAAAGAAAGCAAACTACTTAGTAAAGAGCACCCTGCATATGCGATTTCTTGCCTTTACTCCTCCTCAAATGACAAGGACATATAAACTTCACCAGCAAAGAGTCAAAAATCAATAGAGATTAAGAGCTTGTTTGGATTGGCTTATTTTAAGTGCCTTTAATCCAAAATAGATTTTATGCACTTTTGGAGTGTTTGGGTAGAATTTAGAAAGTGTTTATAAATACTTGGTTTTAAGCTAAAATGATTTTTAAAAAAATAAGCCAAAAGTCATAAGTTAGATTGCGATTTCTTGCCTTTACTCCTCCTCAAATGACCAGGACATATAAACTTCACCAACAAAGAGTCAAAAATCAATAGAGATTAAGAGCCTGTTTGGATTGACTTATTTTAAGTGTCTTTAATCCAAAATAGATTTTATGCACTTTTGGAGTGTTTGGGTAGAATTTAGAAAGTGTTTATAAATACTTAGTTTTAAGCTAAAATGATTTTAAAAAAAAAATAAGCCAAAAGCCATAAGTTAGGATTTCTAACTTATGGCTTTTGGCTTATAAGTCAACAGCTAAAAGCCAATCCAAACAAGCTCTAACTTAGAAATAGATTTGTTATGCGAAACAGGAAGGGGGAATGATTGGGCCTAACATGGAATTAATAAGCTAGTGAAAATATGGTGCTTTAAGGCTGTTTCAAGGATGGACAGATGTTGAAAATTTGCAGAAAAAAGGAGTTGATGAGAAGTGATGAAGAGAATTAACGGGAAACAGAGGGAGACAACAACAGGAAAAATAGAGGTATGTCTTAGACAATATTTCAATTGAAACTAGCCATAGACCTTTTATTAATGAGGGGAGCTATTCAAAGGAAGCAAAAGTTGCATCCTGTAAGCTTCCAGAAGCCATTTGACAGTTACTCATTAAACCATCCAAGATGCTGTCTATGATCTTAACTTCCTGCCCTCCTATAACAGATTGCTACGAAATTTATTTACTATTGTTAGTAATCAAAACATAAGACACTAGTAAAATCCTCAAAGACACGACAGCAAACTGAAAAAGTATACTAACTGAATGATTGAGATACTCCCAACAATGACACAAATGACTAGATTCAAGATTCATATAAAAAAAAACTCTGAATTAAGGTTCTCCTTGCACTTGCAAAATTTATAGAACTCTTTATGCATAGTATCACTATAACTACATGAGAGACTTATATATCCCTGTAGACAACAATTGGTTTCTCATATAGTAAGCACCCTTCGCCTCTGACCCTAAGGTTGTAAGTTTAAGTCGTTGAGCGAGCAAAAAGGATGGGGATCCTAGGGATGGATTAGAAACATGTTCTTATAAGATACTCCGTCTCAAATTAATTGAATTTTTGAGGCTTTTTTCAAGGTTCAAAATAGTTGAATTTTTCAAAGTTCAAGATGAATGTTTAAAACTTTTTTCTTATTTACCCTTTCATTTATTGAACTTTTACATTTTCTAGGAAATAAGGTACACTATATATTTATAATTTTACAAAGGGCAATAGTGGAAAGTATGGTGTAAAATTTGTCTTTGAATGTTTTTATTAATATGTGTGCATTACCTTTAGTAGGCAAACGAAGAGGTACTGAATATTGCAATAAATTGAGCACCAAACCACTAACCTAGCTGAATTAATACAGAGTATTCATATAGCCAAATCTCAACTAGTTTTTCTGCAATGTAGTTGATTAATTGCTGATTTGATCTCGGTAACAAAATCCGGGAGATTTCACGTAGACGCAAAAACTACAACTTAAGCAGACTTCAAATCCAACAAAACCAGCCGATACAAACATCCTCCAACTGTTAAAGCGCTAATTTATTTATTCATAACTTAACAAACTGTATTTTAATGACCTAAATCATCAAATTTGGCCTAAAAAATCCAAATCCATATGGATAAATGCAACAGAAATACCACGAAATTCAAAAGACAATTGAAAAATGTCAGGATTATCACAATTAACATAAATTAAATTGTCCGCATAATCATAACAGCAAAGCTACAACAACCTCCATTGTAATAGATCAGTCCAGATCCATAAAAACCAAATCGAAAACATTACAAACGGATGCAAAAAGGAAATCATTAGAAATCAAATTGAAGATTACCGGTATCTCCAATGATGATATACTTGAAGAGATAAGCGTACGACATGGTTGATGAGATGTTAAGAGAGAAATTTTTTTCTTCTGCTGATTTAATGGAAAGGAGAAAGAGAGTTTCGATAAACCTCTCTTTCTTTTCTCCTGTTGGGAGACGAGACCAGAAATATAAAAAGAAGTTGAAAGGGTAAAGAAGTCTTTCAATTACTGCAATAACTTTTCCTTTTTTCAATTATGAAAGTAGAATGATTTTGTCCTGTGATTAAATTTGATCCTAAATATATTTTTATTATTAGTGCAAATAATATATATTTAACTCTTTCTTATTGAAAAAGAATAATAGATTAATTGGGGGACACTTGGTATTAGGGGTGTCAAACGGGCACGTTGGATTAAAATTAGAAATGTTAGAATAAGTCGAAATAGAAATGAGGCTGCGTATAACCAGTCCAAATTTACTTTGGGCTAAAACGGATTGAGCTCAAATGAGCTAAAATCGAGTTGGGTCATGGCCCGCTCAATATCAATAATTTAACATATTATTTTTTATTTTTTATGATCACAATTTGACTTTCAGCTCAAGAAAATAAAAATAAAAAGTTATAAATAGATGGATAAATCATAGAAATATAAAATAAAAACATACATTGCATCCACTCAAGTAAAGAGCCTTAGAACAAGTTGAAACTGAGAATTAAATTAGGCTCAATTGAAGATTTTTCAAAATGGGTTGAGGCTTAAACGGATTGAGATCGAGCCCAATTCAAATTATTTTGAGCCCAACCCATAAAATTTTGGACGATTTGGACGGATTACCTATAGTTGGATTCATTTTTGACCCCCTTACTTGGTATTATTGTGTGCCAACTATTTTGTCATTTGAGAATAAGGGCAAATTTAGGTTTATTTCACTTCACAAAGTTCAAGACAAATTTGACCATATCCTATTTATAATTACTAACAATAATATATTGAGTGAAAATTTATAAGTGAGGTCTGAAAGGATAAAATGTACACATACTTTATCACTATCTCGGAAAAATAGAGAAGCTATTTTCGAAATCTCATTTGTAATTATAACAACAAATTAGAAATTCAGACATTAAGCGAACAACATATATCTTATAATATACCTGGAATGGCGAATTTACCCTCACTTTTTGAAGCACACATGTTGATGAATTGTGCCGTTATCCACACTTATAACATAGTAATAGATATTGATATGGATTTGTACTTGTGACCAAAAGAAATTTTATAATATAAATTTTTTCTTTAAGCTTTGAGAGTTATCTTGAAAATAATTAAGATGATTGCAATTGTTCAAATACCTTTGAGCTCAATGAATAGTATAATACAAGTAACAATAAGCACAAAAATGAATGTTATCTAACATTCTTACTAGCTTTCACTACAATAGGACTCCTAACATAGTGCTTGCTATCAGACCATATTAACTGGCCAAATACATAATCTTTTGGAGCCTTTTGTCCTTTAACTTTCAGAGTGATCCTGAAACTTTTTTCTGCTCCAATCTTCTTAAACTCCAATGTGTTTGGCTCAACCACAACAGAAATTCCAACCGGGGATCGAATACGAGCTTTGTAAGTGCCCGGGGACCCTACATTCTTCAATGTTCTAGTCACAACGATCGAGCCATTGAGCTTAGGCACTGTGATTGAAGGTAAGTTCAAATTGCTGAAACTAATAGGGTCAGGACATTTGAAGTAGCCTTGTGTGAAGAAACTCATTTGAGTTTCGTTGTACCCTTGAGCACAGAGGAAGTTCATGTAATCATCGATTGTTAAGTCATAAACCAAGCCAGGGTCCATGGCGCGGTTTGGCCATATGTGTCCTGATCCATAAGCAAATGGTGATGCCTTGAGGTGAGTTGAATTTGTCATTGGGTTCATTGTGTTGTCTCGCGTTCTTGCTGCACCAGAAGAAGAGTAAACAAGACATCATAATCATATAAAATTTCCCATAAAACTCATGTAGTCCTTATTTCTGAAGCCTAACATGATCAAGACTTCAAGAAAAGTTGCAAAATCATATGCATAATCGGAATGGTTCTTAAGTCCTACCGGATGTCATAATGGCGGATTTGATGGCTGCAGGACTCCAAGTTGGATGGAGGGTCTTCAAAAGGCCAACAACACCAGCCACATGAGGACATGACATCGAAGTGCCTGTCATTGTGTTAAATTTAACTCGACGATTATCTATACCTATGTCATCAGGCCCTTGATCTCCAGTATAGGCAGCTAGTATGCTCACTCCTGGGGCAGTAATATCTGGCTGGAAAGACAATATCGTATAAGTAAATACTCGTAAAGATGAAATTATTTTCTTTAATAGACTCGAAACTTTGAAAAAAAAAAAGTACCTTAAGAATCTCTGGTGTCACCCTATTAGGTCCAATGGACGAAAAGGCAGCCATAATTGGCGCTGGTTTCGTTCCCAATTCAGTTATTGGCCGAGTAATGTAAGCTGTAGCTGTCCTGATCAAACCAACAACAACATTTAACAAGAACGCGTAGATATGTATACTAGCTCATTTAATTTGTTATACTATGACATAGTACTAGATTCGTAGACTGTTAGTTATACCTTGTTGAATTAACATAAGACAAGACTTGAAGACCATCGGAGTAGCTGATCAGCGTTGCAGGGCAGAGGTAAGGTTCAGCATACTTTTCATTTCCAAAGAAATCGCTGTTGAGTATAACGATACCAACTGCACCAACTAAAGTTGCTTGTGTGCACTTCTCAGACGCTGCAATACCCCCTCTATGGCAAACCAAAATAGCTCCCTTCGCCTTCTTAGGATCCAACGCCCTAGCTATGCAAAAATTACTGCAGCATCACATTTAAAAAGTTAGCAAAGTTAGATTAATTTGTATCAAATAGGAAGAAAGAGAGGTAATACTCACGCTTCTTGAGTTGTAGCGTTGGAAAATTTAGCAGATGCACCAGTAATAATTGGGAACGATTTGCCTTCAGGCAGCGCTCCAGTTGAAAGGCTTACTCCCTAAAAACCAAAAATCCAAATACTAGTGAGAAGTTTATTATTATCACAGGTTACTATATAAGTTTACTGTTATAGAGAGGTCTGACTATATACTTTTGCAGATAAAAAAGAATAGTGGACTAAAGAAGCATACTCTGTAGCGCTTATTGTTTCCAAGGACGACATAGCTAGCAAACTCGCGGTCAATGGTGCTTGCCCCAACAGTAATAAGCCAAGGTGCAGTGTTGGCTATTGTACCAGGATAAGCACCCGAATTACCACCTGAGGTAACCACAACAATGCCATGCTTAATAGCATGAAACGAACCGATAGCAATACTGTCTTGAGCATATGACACGGGCAGTCCTCCCATTGACAGTGAAAGCACGTCAACGCCATCATGAATTGCCATATCAAATGCAGCCAAGACATCTGCATCAGTACACGAGTCTGATGGAATAATAGGAGGCCAACAAGCCTTATAAGCCGCGACTCTTGCTCTAGGTGATCCTCCCTTTGCTGTTCCATTGCCATACCCGAAAATGTTAGCTCCCTCGACAAAATTACCTCCAGCTGTGGACAACGTGTGGGATCCGTGCCCTAACGTGTCTCGTGGAGTGTAGAATTTGGAGGTTACAAGAGCTCCTGCTTCAGCAGCAAATCCTTTGATGAAGTATCTTGCTCCAATTAACTTCCTGCATTATTTAAAGCAAAACTCCATAAAAAGTTATCTTGATGCTAAACTAGTATAAATTATACTTCATTCGTCTCAATTTATATGACGAACTTCTCATTATCACAATGTTCAAAGAATTCGAATTAGTTAAACTACTCAAGTATTAAACTTGGATGTGATTTTTCATCTATCAAACTAACTTTTGAACAATTACCATTACTAGTAATATATGCTACATAAGTGACAAATATTCAGTCCAATATCGTCACATAAAATAAAACCGAAGAAGTATTCAAAAGGAAAATTAATTTCAAAGGATTTTAAGGTGTGTATATACACTTTCACATATACATAGTAAGTGTAATTTAACTTGTTGCTATAGGTGAAATGTCATTATTTTTAGTTAGAAATTATTAATCCTTTTAAAATAGAGTTATTTGCAATTAATTTTCCAAGGGGCCTAGATTGTATAAAGGGAAAAGGTTTTAAAATGTCATTTTAACTATTAGGAATATAATAAATTTGAATTTAAACACGAGATTTAATCTGTAATAATCTAAGCAAGCCGAATAACAATAAAGACACATTTGAAACCAAATTCAAAAATGAAGGTTAAGCTTGAACGGTACGAGCATATTTGGTCTCAAATTCAGAGTATTTTGACCTTTTTCTTTCGTATAAATATATTTTACCCCGTCAATATACGCATATAGATAGACTGAATTTTGAAATGAAAGAAAGAGAATGTACTTATTGCAACGAAAAGTGGGATCAGAACCAGTTTGGCAAGTTCCTTTCCACCTTGATGGAATTGGTCCCATTCCTTCATCACTAAAGCTTTCTGACTCTGGCCAAACACCTGCATTCATAGACATCTTAATTTAACTTCAACTTTGTTTCGAATAATAAACATCCTTCACTTTTCAAAGCTGAGATCGTGAGTTAAGTCATTAACGGAGTGAAAAGGTTGAATCTTCCTAAAGAGAAGTTAAAAAAAGATATTGATTTCAATCGGAAACTAAACATCCCAATTTTTAAAATGCACACTTTAAATATGTAAACACCTTAACTTTGAGTACGTATTGATTCTGCAGTGTAGCATCAATAAAATAGATGATCATCAGTTGAAATTAGCATTCCAAATTTTATATCGTCCTATTTAACGTCATATTCGAGATTGTATCATATCTTGCCTGACCATCTCTCTTCAATACTTGTTTGGTCTACTTCTGTCTCTCCTCGTAGCCCTAGTATCCAACGTCTTATACCTCCTCACTAGTACATTTACATATCTGTCCTTCGTATGCCCAAATCATCTCAATTTCCTTTCCTTATCTTATTTACCCTCAGGTCACTCTTAATAATCTTTTTTTTGTTTCCCATCCGATGTCAGGAACCCACACTGAAGCTC
>DF358399.1:37663-52421 GCA_000787875.1 Solanum virginianum
TATATGACGTAGTTTTATATCATCGAGGATATGATTTTATATAAAAAAAAAAGAGAGGAAGTCGTGTATTAGGATATAAGGTTAGACGGCTAGTAGGAGTAGTATAATGTCTAGCCTTGTAATATAATAGGTTAGTAGAAGTAATCATGTCGTTATATATTGTGTTGTTATTGTCCGTCATTTATTTTGTTATTCTATTATCTTTATAAATCATTATATGTTGTTCACTTTAGCCATTGTTTCATATCTAATATTTTCTGCTTTTAGGGATGATATTTTTTAGATGAGGATTTTTTGAAAACATACTCTCTCTATCTCTATGTGGTAGTAGTAAGGTCTGAATACGTTTTACCCTCCTTAGATCCCACTTGTGAAATTTCACTGAGTATATTATTATTATTGTATTAAAATTTTTAGTAATTTAGAATATTAATTTATCTTTTTGAGAAAAAAATAAAAATTATGTATGTGTTATTTTTACTAAATTTTATTTATAAAATTACATTAGATATCTTATTATTAGTTTCTAAGAAAATGACAAAATATAAAAATGTAGAAGGAGCAAATAATTCCATCCATGTGCTATGCAGTACTCCAAAAGTTATTTTGAATGGGAGATAAATACAAATATTCACTAAAGAAGATGACCCAAAGAAATCCTAAAAAGTAAAAGAGTGGATATCACTTTTTGCTCCTCCATTATTGATATATTTTGAGTTTCTTGTGAATTATGATATTTAAATAATATATTTAATTTTTAATTAATTAAAACATATATACTTTTATTTCTCCTTTTAAAATAAAAATTTACAAATTTATCATGATGATTAACAATCTCATTACTTATTTTTTTTTGTGTTATATATGTAATCTTATGTTCCTTAGCTAAAGTTTACCTAATTATGTTTCATAGTTATAATTTTATTTGTTGTGAATATTTTTGTTTATATATTTTGTTTGCCAATATACAAAAAATATGAGTATACATAGATTCTATAAATACAATTGAGAATTTTTCATAATTTATACAAAATCAAATGTATTAACAAAATGTATACAAGTAACTAACAGTTATGAATATTCATAACTTATATAAATCAAATGTCAACAAATTATACACAAATAGTTAGGATAAACAATAATAACGACAACATAATTGGTGAAAATCTCACAAGTGGGGTTTGGAAAGGAAAAAATGTAACAGACCTTACCACTATATCTCATAGATATAGAGAGGTTGTTTCCGAAAGACCCTCATCTCAAAAAAAGCATCCCAAAAATAGAAATACTAGATATGAAATGACTAAAATGGACAATAAATAAAAATATATAGCGACAATAACAAATAATTTGAATAAGCAGATGCAAATTTTATGTTTATACAACTAGAAATAGAATTATAAAAATTCTAGCAAAATCAATCAAACTATAATTGTGTTCAATAATTAACAAAAACGCATGTTTCACGCAATTTTTTCTAAGAAAAATAGAAGACGACGACAAAATAACTTATCCATGTGAATGGCAATTTTTGAAAGCGATTTGTGATTAGATCTTTAAAATATCTAGTCTTTGCAACTCCATTATACATCAGTCTTATAAAAAAGAATAAGGAAAAAATAAAATAAAATCATGTTCCAAAAATTATCTAAGAAGATTAAGCTCTAACTACTACTCTCCCGTCGCAATTTATGTGACATTTTTCATTTCTTGAGAGTTAAATAGTATAAATTTGATCGAGAATTTGCATATCGAATCTTTAAATTTTTTTAGATGAAATTTATATATTTCTAAACTGCATAAAAAGTACTATAAGTCACAATAATTGATAGGTCAAAATATTTTAAAAATATATATGAAAATTTTACGATCAAAGATAGACGGGTTTGAATCTCGAAATTCAAAATGTGTCACAAAAATTGAGACGGAGGGGCTATATTATTTTTTAATTGAAATTCCTCATTGAAAAATATTCAGTGACTATTTCCACAAATAATTTAATTAAATCGATTTAAAAAATTTAAAACATAATAATGTTTTCATAAAGAAAAATCCAAAAAATTTCCTTCATTTCTTTGAAAAACTATTTTTTATCGTGTATTTTTTTAGTGAGCTAATTCAAAAGAAAATCAATGAAAATTATGTTTTATTACATAAATTACTGATTTATAATTTTTTTTTTAAAAAAAACCCCTAATTTCTAATATTGCAAGATCTCGAGGGTGCATCATGCATGAATCAGAGTCAAAGAATGCATTAAACAAACTTAATTTTATGTGATAATTATGTTGACTTATATTTTAGGTAGAATACATACATAAATATTCCGCCTATATTTTATATCAAATGGAAGAAAAGAAATATTATAGAGGTGGCCAAAATTGAATTTCTTTGTGCTAATTCGAATTTAATTAGATCCCAATAAAAGTATCAAATACCTGTTAAAACTTAAAAAAAAATTGCACCAAGTTAAACAGTGTTCACCAGTAAAATGAGAGTTTAAACAGTGAATCCACTGATTACGAGTCGAACCATCAATAATAAGTACGAGTTTAAAAAGCCAATCAATCGATCCGAGATTTATCATCACCATTACATTAATATAGAACTGTAGCTGCTAGTTTTAAGGAGTTGATTGGAGAATGAAACTCTGTCCCACATGTTCGAATCCGTTGACATGCTTTTTATTAGTCACAATTTATTTTTACTTTTTATTAGTCACGTCTTTTATCTAGTGTTGTCATTATATGTCTTATATATGTTAATTATCTCGTATTTACATACTATCATGTATTTTTTATTATTAGTCATTCTTCTATTTCCTTTTCTCTTCCTTTCTTGTTTTCCACATCTAGTTTATTCTGCTTATGAGTTTTTATGACGAGGGTCCTCAGGAAACAGTCTGTCTACCTTTATGAGGTAGTGGTCTGCGTACATTCTACCCTCTCCAAACCCCACTTGTGAGATTCCACTAAGTATGTTGTTATCATTGTTATATTTTCATTTACGTACTAAATTATCACACTTTTATCCTTTTTTTAAAATGTCGATTTGTATAACTTTTAAAATTAAACGTAGGATATACAAACTTAAATATCTATTTCAAATCTTAAAATACTCACGAAGCATAACTAAAAAAAATTATAGCTATAAAATATTATTAAACTTTATATATTTGTCATTTATAAAAAAAATCATAAAAATATACTCCTAGTTGGTTTGTTTCATTTGGGTCTCATTATGGTCTTTTGTTGATTTAGTGAAGTGGGCTGAATTTTGTTTTTTTTTTGTCATAAATGGTCTGCTTTTTCACCTTTGAATGATGGTTGATCTGCACAAAATAGTGAAGTGCGCTTTCACTCTTTAATGTTAGATTTTTTGATACGAATTTGAATTAATTAGGCCTTAATGTAAATATTGAATATTAAGTGAATCATTTTTTTAAAGTGGGCTGCGCTTTAACTTTTGAATGTTGGGTGAAGATGACTACTCAAGATATTTTTTCAATACAATGTTCATCAATTTAATTCATTCTTTGTAATCGGCATTGCTAACCATTATCAACTAATATTGTTGCCGCTCACCATTATTAACTATTATCATTAATCAATCATAACCATTATCCTCAATTATAATTATTATTATCATTATTGTTATTCACCACGTATAATTAGTTATTATTATCACTAACCACATTTTATGATCACACCAACGCCTATTACCATGATAAACTGACAATCATCATTATATCTAACCAACAATCATTAGCAATTACTATCATCCATCATAACTATCAACTGCCACCATCAAGTTACACCATCAACAACTAATATCAACTACCATTACTACTAACTACTACCCACAACATCATTATCCCAAATTAGCATGGACAAACTACTAAGATTAATCATCACTATCACAATAACCATATAATTAGGTCTTAGACTTAACTCACATCTAAAAACTGGCTCAAAGAGAGGAGAATTTCCCAAATCTTATAAGGAGTACCCATCTCATTAACCACCAATATGGAGATTTTGTCATCATCAACACTCCATCTCACTCTCAGTGCTTAGAATCTGGCGTGGACAGTTTTATTCTTTGAGTGAGATGGTCATACTCTAATATTATGTAAAATTAGGTTTTAAACTCAACTGACACCCCAAAAATTAGCTCAAAAGGAGGAGCTCAAATTATATAAAGAGTCTATCATCTTATTAACCATCAGACTTTTGTCATCCTCAACCAAATGTGTATCCATATTCAAACACCTAAATTTTACTGCACATCTTAATTAATATTGATATATGTATTCTAATTCAAACATCTTAATCTTAATAAAAATAAATACAACTTAATTTAATTACATGTTAAATGACATTATGTATTTAAGCTAACATCGTTTAGTAATCACACAAAAATACAGCAGTTTAAGTGCACGTTGTTAATTATACGAATTAATAATGTTTTATGCACATGAAAGGATCCGCCAAAAGACCCCAATCAAAGCTGGATTTGTCCCATGCAGTGGCTTTGGCCCTGTTAGAAGTCATAATAAAAGTACCAAAGGATAAATTTGTAACATAAAATATATTCAAATTGAACTAGGAAAAATGGTGAAATTTTAATGGAACAATGCAAAATAAATTAAATAGATTTGTTCTCCATTAATAGTTAAGAGTCAAATATGTGCTCAACGTTATAAATTTGACCATATTTTCAAATGGTGAAATCTTAACACTTGGTCATGTCACTTGTCCTGTAAATTAAGAATTATCTTTTAAAAGGATGATAAATTCATCCCATAGTTCATGAGAAAATTTGATCATTCTACTAATTTTGAGTTTTTAATTTTCTAATTCATGATCTTTTCTCTCTCTCTGTCAATATAATTCGTGAACCCTATGTGGATTATTTATATTCAAATAGTATGTTATGTTGCGTGCTCAAGTCATTAGCGTATTCCCTTCTGGTGGTGGCAGAGGTACTAGCAGGGAGAGAGAAATAGAAAGAAAAAAAAAGGAAGAGAAGCGATAGAGGTGATGATGAAAATGGTGGTGGGAAGCGATACAGAGGAAGGAGGAAGAAAGAGTGATTGGTAGTAGAGACGGCAGGGAAAGGTGAGAAGGAGCAACACAAACTCAAACGTAGGGCGAAGTGTCAAATTTGCCCTAGACCTATATGAGATTTTTAAATTTCCTCTTCGTTTAAAAGAATTAATCCTTGATTGCAAGATATGTGTGATGCATATCAATAGATGCTAAGCTTCTTCCGTTTGAAAAAGACATATTTGCCCACAACTATTTAAAAAGATAACATTGTTCCATCTCACGTACTTTAGGGACAATTTTGCCGTTTTCCTATTGATCAAGTAATACACTTTTTCCCCCTAAGTTAACCAAAGAGAAAAATATATCAAAATGGGAGTTGTAAGATGATCAATTGATCTTACCAATCAAAAGCAAAAGTCCAAAACTCCTAAAAATACACAAAATAATACACTACTTATTTGGTTTCATCACCATATAACCATTAAATTATATTTATTTCCTGTAAGTTTTGTAGTTATATCTGCCGTCTGCTGCCCAAAGTGGCTTGTCCTCCATCCTTGTGATTGGATTTTGTGTTGTCATGTTTTTTCTTCTACACCTTTAAATATTTCGTCAAGCCCTTCTTAAAAAGCATTCCTTGGGTTAGTACTTCTAAATGCACTTTTTCTTTCAATCACTTATCAAGAGATACTCGGAGTCTAGTGATACCAAGTGAAGTAACGAGAAGAGTTACAAAATAAGGTAAAGGGGAGAATCTCTTCATTTAGCGACTATCATCTACCTACTCTATTCAAATTAGAACTTAAAATTACTTTGTTAGTGAGCTTGGAGATTTTATCACTACCTTGGTCCATATTATTCGTCGTTTTGGGAAATTAAATTTTTTGAAAAACTATATGACAGATAATATGAATCGAAGGTAACACTTGTGTTGATTTTGGGACACATGAGTCAACTTCTTGTTAACATTACATTTTTTTTTTCTTGGAATTTGCAGGAATAAAGTATATCCAAGTTCAAAAATTAAAAATTATTCTGCCTGGCTCCCTGGATGCCAACTAAGAACAGCATTGTCAAAAAAATTGACACTCTTCCTAGTTGGTACCAGAGGAGACAGGCAGATCCATCAATATCAATTGGACTCCTTATGATGCTCAACCAATTTGGTAAATAGGTTTACTACTTAAATCTCCCTTTTCTTTTGCATAAGTAATTACTTTGTTATTTTTTACTAGTAATTATCATGATGATTTAAGTTATATACGTCGACAATATGAAGATATTTATAGTTGATAGTTACTTTATGTTGTAAGATATCCTATTGGACTTGCTATACAGAGTTACATATTATTATCAGTGGCAGAGTCAGAATTTTCATTAAGAGGGTTTAAAATTTGAAGAAATAAGACACACAAATTAATCGAAGGGGGTTTAACTTCTACTATATATACATTAAAAAAAATATATTTTAATCATACATAAATAGAACCCCTGAACCAAATGATAGCTCCGCCGCCCCTAGTTATTGTAGGTTAATTTAACTACTTGTTGATATCAAGCTATCCATTCCAAAACAAGAGGAATTAAATTCAAAAAACAAACAGAACTATTAGCCCTACTAATCTAATAGAAGTATAATATTTCCTGTATGCAACAAGTCTACATATTTAACACAAACACAACCAAAAAAAAAAGGAAGAATTTAAACAAAAAAAATATCCACATATACACACACAAAAAAGTGTGACACTAACAGAAAAATAAAACACTCCTTTCGTCCTATTTTGTATGAGTTAATTTGACTTGACATGACGTTTAAAAGAGAAAGAAAGATTCTTGAAGTGTGAGGTCTAAAACACATGATAGATGTCTGAAAAAAAAAGTGAGTCATATAAAGTGAAACAACGGGAGTAAATATTAATTATATGGAAGTGAATTGTTGAAATGAAACTCAAAAACATCAAATTCGAACTCATATATTACTTGAATTAGTGACAATAAATCGACATAACAACGACAACAACAACATGTACACAGACCTTACCACTATCTCATAGAAATAGAAAGATTATTTCTAAAACACCCTCAACTCAAATATATTAGCCCCAAAAGCAGAAAATACTAGATACTAAAATGACCATAGTAAAACACAAATTGAAAACTCATAAATACAATAAACTAACACCGCTTACATAAAATCATATTATCGTCGCGAACTCACAAAATTGAGCAGCCACCTTAATATGATTCTGTAATTTCATAAAATGGATATTGAGGTACAACATAATATGGGTAATTATAAGATGGCCATTGCACCATTGGAACTAATTCTATTTTTGGATCTTTATTTTTGTCAATAGGGCCAACACTCAACAACTCTGCTTGCATCCTCAATTTCTTCCTAAGCGATTTGGTTAGTTCTGCTGCATCAATTTGGTAACCTTCCACTTCTAACTGGTTATTTTCTTTCCCTTTTATAGCTGCTGAATATACATCTAGAGGGACATAGAAAAATCAATATGAGTTGACTAGTGGCGACGTTAGGAATTATTTATAAATTTTATCGTTAATCTGTTGTTAAATAGAATCAATGATGAATTTCATTGTTTAACTATAAAATATCGCGCTAATTCATGTTTTTCAACGATAAGGGTTCAAAAAGTACTCAAATATATATTGTCTACTGGGATTTGAACTTGTGATCTGAAATAATTTTGAATTGCTTTTGCCACAGCATTAGAGTTTTCCCTTATATTAAAGGGGATTAAAAAATCTCATTTTTGCCATATTTGCATAGTATTAATTTTCAATGTAGGGAAATTCAATTAAATGTTATGGACTCTACATAGCCAATGGTAGAGCCACATAGTAATTAGAGGGTTCGGATGAACCCCCTTCGATAAAAAATACTATTTATATGGTAAAAATGATTTTTTATGTATATATATAATTGATGTAGAACCCCTTTCAATTAATTCATGCGTCTACTTTTTAAAATTATGAATCCCTTAAAGAAACTCCTCAATCTGCCACTATACATAGCTCTGTATGTTGACTTCATACTTGGTAGAATCGAGTGCTTCTAGGTCGAATCATATGTATGCAACTCGAACCCATATTGTTTAAGTTCTAAATTCGTTGAGATCGATATGCATTCACTCCATTTCACTTTACATGACACACTATTAGAAATACTTCCTATGTGATTTTTAATTATGAAAATTTCCTTAGAAAAAAGAATATGATAATTTTCATTTGAATCCTCATAAAATATTGGTCAATCTGACCATCATTTTTCAAACTGTATCACATAAAGCGGAACGAAGCGGGAGTACGTACCTCGCTGAGAAACGGCAATCTTCAAAGCCTTGGACCGAGATTTTTTATCATTACCATTAAGAGATAACCCAATAACAACCTATTTATAAAACTATACATTAGTAAATGAACAAATTCAAAAAGCATAAAAATTCTAGATTTAAAATTTATGAATTTTCAGTCCTTTTAATTTAATTTTTTTTTGAAAAAATGTATATGTATGTATCCAAGGAGATTTAACCCCACTTTAATAGGAGAATAAAACTTAGGCAAGTTTCATTTCTGTTGTTGAACCAAGAACTTTGTTTCTGAACTTTCAGATATTTAATAAATTGCTTAATATAATCCAAGGAGACTTAACCCCACTTTAATAGGACAACAAAACTTAGGCAAGTTTCATTTCTTCTGTTTCTGGATCAAGAGCTTACTTTGTTAGTGAGTTTTTAGATATTTAATAAATTGCTCCATATAAATATAAGATTTACACAAAAAATACTGAATTCCTGGAAATATATATTGACATTTCAAGTAAAACTAGACTCAAATTAGTAAAGAAACATTAATATATATATATATACACACACACACACCTTATTCATTCTCTAGGTTTTGAGAAAGTGAATAAAAATATTGACTTGAGAATGAGATAAATGTTAATTCTTGGAAAGAAAGCGGTGAAATTAAAGAGTGAGTTGTTTTTTGTAATGTTTGAAATGCTTGAGAAATTTCCTTGAGGAAAGAGTTTATATTTTCAGGGTATTTATAGAGAATATGATGGAAATATAAATAAATATTCACTTGCAAGTCGTAAATAACACGCATTGAAAGTCATTAAGGGTGGACTTGCCAAGGAGGAAATTAAATATATTTCGAAAATGCTTTTCAAAATTTTCATGTTTAGATCGTTACAAAATATATTTCGTAAAAAATAATTTTATAAATTTAAAAAGACTTTTTAAGATTTTGGGTTTAACTCACGCTCAAAATTAATTTAAAGCGAAAATTATTCAAGTCATATAAATAGTTCGAAAATTTCATTTTGATTTGATGCGGGATCATTCTTAACTCTCATCACCCCACCCCACATTCAGATACTGTCCAGAGTGGAGCGTGTACAATCGTGGACTAGGAATATATTTTTACCCTCCCTGTCACACACCACATTGACTATATATGGATCTGGTTCTGATGTCATGTTTAGAAATGAATTATGGGTCTAACTCACACCTTAAGGGGTCGTTTGGTTAAGGGATAAGAACAAATAATATATTCCAGGATAAAATTTTAGTGACACTTAAATGGGCGCTTGGTTGGCAAATGGGGGATAACTTATCCAGGGACTAATAAATAGTGAAGGGATAAGTTATCCCTTATAATAGATGGTATAATAATCCCATCACAATTTGTGATGGGATAAATTTATAAAATGACAAAACTAACCTTCCTTTTTATCACTTTTTGACTTGTGTATTTGTAAGACATTGCAGCTTGGCGTAAAATATTCCTGTAGATAATCTTGAGGATATTCAAATCAAGTCGACATAATTAAGTTGCAATGTTTTAAGTAGTAGTAGTAATTCTTTTGAACTCGCACACGGCTTGCAATAAGTATTTTATAAGTTCCCTTAAAAAAAATAGTACTAATGTGTCTTTGATTAACCAAAAAAAAATAAAAAAAATAATTAAGCTAAATCAAGTAAATATTTTGCTTAAAAAAATAGTACTAATGCATCTTTGATTAACCCAAAAAAAAAATCCTCCTTATTCAAAAAATTAAAAAAAAAATAATTAAGCTAAATCAGGTAAATGTTTTGCTTTAAGAATGAGTAATTAAAGCTCTAGAAATTGATATTTTAAAAAACTCAATAAAAGGACATTTTTGGAAACAAACAATTTATGTTGAGGAAATATCCTATGGATACTATTTTTAGTACAACAAACCAAATATTAAAAAAAAAACTATTGTCATGATAACTAAATCCAGCATAATTTATCCCATCATAATTTATCCCATCATAATTTATCCCAACATAACTTATATTCAAATCAAATGACCCGTAAAAGCTTAACTCAAAGAAAAAACGATTGGTCAAGTTATATAAAGAGTCCAGAGATCTCGCCCCAGTTCATTATGGGATCATTTTCACTTTGTAAGTGGCATTTCATGTTCTTTATCTCCTCCTTCTCTATCATTGCCCTTTCACTACCTCTTCACCCTCGTAATGTTATTTGAATTATATACAAATATTTTTGAGATAATATAATATACTTACAAAAAACGAAAAATAGATAATTAAAAAAACCTCAGTAGGTGTAAAAGCGTGACTCTAGGTGATTTTTTCAATAAAATATGTTAGTTCGATTAAAAAAAAAAAACTCACCTATTTTTATTTTTTTTTATGGTAACAAACATGCCCTGATAAGTCTATCTTCGTCAACTCATTAAGTCATTGGATTGCATTTATAACGTCAACGGACCAAATTAACAACACTACATTTTTTTTCTTCCTATTTTCAGAAATTCACAAATATTTGTCTTCAAAATTACAAATTAGCACTCATATAATTTCAATAATTAGAATCATATATTAATTTTTGAGTTCAACAACAACATCAATATGCCCAGTGAAATCTTACAAGTGGGGTCTGAGGAGAGTAAAATATACGCAGACCTTACTATTACCTCATAAAGATAGAGAGACTGTTTTCAGAAAACCCTCATCTCAAAAATCAAGTCTCATAAGCGGACAATACTAGATATGAGAAAAAGGAAAAAAAGAAAGAAGTAAAACGACTAATAATAAAAAACAAATGATAGTATGCAAATACTTCCTCTTCCCTAAGTACCCTATTATATGGGATGATTTGTGCACCAAATTTTGAATACATACATTTATTTCATGATAGTGGACGTATAAATACAATAAATTATTACTCCTTTCGTAATATTTCAATATCAATCCAAGTCTAGAAGACTTGAACATGTCCACATAGAAAAGTCCAAAAGATTATTTTGAGTCCAAAAAAAATAAAAAATAAAAAATAAAAATAAAGACCAAGTAAGTCAACATTATATTGATTTTAAACTACATATAACAACAACAATAATAATTGTGGTCACCCTTCTGTATTGACTATAAATTGTCATTATCTCATTTAAGCGCAGCTCGGATCATTATCGTACCAAATATATCAACATGGAATATGAAAAGTACTTAAATTAAGAAACTTCTTTTATGTTAGGGGTGTTAATATTTGACTTTTATAATACAAGAGATATATTTGTAAGAAAAAATAGTTAAAAATATCCTTAAATTATATAATATGAATAAAAAATGTTCTTAAAATATACAAGAGGTATATTTATAGATTAAGCTCAATACGTCCCATGCCTTGCACGGTTGCACCGCTTCATTATCATCCCTAAATCATGTATACTTCTCCTCTCTCCACCATGTTCATTTGATGACTTGATCACCCAACCTCAAAGTTGGATGTAGAGACTACTTTTCACTTGAGTTATCATTTCTTATCACATGGAATGCTTGAGAATAAAATGTGCTAATCACTACATTTTTACATAAAATAATAAAAATTTTGTAATTACTTGAAATATTCTTTTTTCTTTTTTCCTTGATTAGTTATAAATTTCCGTGCTTTCAATTTAATTTTTTTAAGCTTTATTCTTAAGTCCAAATATTTATAATAATAAAACATGGTAGCAGATTATTAGCATCATTCGTCTATCTTTTAGATATTTAACTACACAAGTGTCATTATAAATCAAAATAAAAAATATTATAAATCAAAATAAAAATTAAAAGCAATTTTCAATCAGCTAAAAATAAAAATATATTTTTTATATTGTGACCAAATAACAAAATCAACAAAAAAAATATTCATGCAAGTAGATCAGTAGTCAGCATATGTCAATTTGGGTATATAGATAGAACAAAGAAGAGAAGGGCATATAGCCCCTCCCCCACCCCTTCATTCAACCCTCTTTTCTCATCTTCTTTATCATAATCCTCTGTTGCTCTCCTCGCCCTCCTTTTCTAAACCCCCACCCCTTAGTTCAACCACCTTCTTCTCCCTCCCCCACCACCATTGTCCCCCCGACCCCCTTTTGCTATTGTTCACACAGAAAATGCAGAGACGTCAACGTTATCACGAAAGAAATAAAGTACATGTTAATTTGTATTGTCTAAATTGAATTATCTCTTATTATATAAAAGGGAGTTGGGCAGCCAAGCAGACACCTCTTTATTAATGTGCCTGTTTGAGTTACATGATTCTTCTTATATATTATGCTGGGTCCATAAAAATATTTTGTGGATTTTTTAATTTAATTTTTTTAAGACAGTTGCTTGTGTAAACTCTAAATTAGTAGAAAATATATATACTCCATCGGAATATTGATAACCTATTGGTATCATATAATTTTGAGCTCTTTATCTAATAAATAAAATTATTAAGAGAAAATTATTAAAGTTACAAATTTATTTATTAACTTCTTAATTAGTAGAAAATATATTTTTTGTGAAAGTTTATCGGTACATTGATACTATGTCGGTATCTTATATGAATGAGCTTGATCCTCTGTGATATTCTGTTAGTATATATATACCTTATTGATATATCATACAATGTGAGTTCTGAAGTCAGCGGGCGAATTTTAATAATATGGGGATATAAAATATAAAAATAAATATAAATATAAAGAATTGATTTTAAAAAGACACAAGTTCAATTTTCTCTATTTTTAATGTATTAAACTAATCATAGATAAAAAAAAATAATATCAATATGACTAATTCTTTCGTTACTAATTCTAAAACTATTAATACATTTTTTAGTATGCTGACATGTTTACCTTTAATTTTCCAAGACTATTCAAAAGGGGTGATAGGAACATAGAGCTCCTCAATCGGGTCAATATGGGCTGCTGGACGGGTCACATAGTCAACCCGTGAAGTCACATAAATCTTATAACTTTCAACCTCTTTTTTCTCTTTTGTTTTTCTTTCTTAGGAATTTGATAATTTGCAATTTTTTATTTTTTATATTCAAATAAAGAATCTTAATCATTTTATCATAATTTTTATTATTGACTTAAATAACATATAATTGATATAGTAATTCTATTTTGATAAGTTTACAACGCGGTAATAATTTATTTTAAGCTGTTTAACTGTATCGGTAACATAGAAGTTTTGCACAATATATATATATATATATATATATATATATATATATATATTATTTTTTATCATAGTCTATGTTGGGTATTTTGTTGTCCAGCTAATGTGTAAGGTTTTGTACCTCTACCAGACTATGTTTTTCTCAATTTATATGAAAATTTTCACTTATTGAAAATTAATTTGACTAATTTTTAAAAATTAAATGAAATTTTAAAATGAAAATTAAGTATTAAAAAAATTATTCCAAAATTTTACCATAAAATTGAATTTCGTCATGTTAATATAACGAGAAGATAACAGTTTAAAATGTTGATGAAAACTTAAGTTAAATCTCAATAAAATAAAAGAAAATAAAGGCATAAATTACCATTGCGAAAGAATATATATTATTTCTATTAATAATTAATATTATTTTCTTGCAATTTGTTTATCTTTCTCTTTTTAGTCCATTTGAAAAAGAATGTATTTTTTTGATAATTTTTTAATTTAATATTCCATGCTACTTGTATAATATTATAAGATTAAAGAATGTTTGATATATTTTATGTATCTTTAATTTATAATTATAAAATTTAAATTTATTTATTTATTTTTAAAATTTTATTTCAAATCAAAAGAAGACAAACAAATTAAAACGGAGAAAAGATGTATATGTGGAGTATTGCTTTTCAAAAAGTGTGTATAAATTAAAAGGGAAAAAGGCCAGCTATAACAATTAATTTTGCTATTTACAATTAATATATCCCTCATTACAAAAATAACTTATATATATTTTTATTATTTTACAAATTTTCCAAATTTACCTTTTATATCTAAGCAACATCCTTCCGTCTATAACAATTAATTTGTATATTTTTATTATTATACAAATTGTGCACCAAGTTTTGGAATAGTTACATGATAGTGGACGTATACATGCAATAAATTATTATTCCTTCCGTCTTATTTTATTTTATGACACATTATTTGATTTGACACGATATTTAAGAAAAAAATGAAGACTTTAAAATTATCGTCTAAAATCGTTTATAGATACACGTGTGGTTGAAAATTATTTCATTAAGGATAAAAAGAGAATTTTAAAGTTAAATTATTTCTAATTTTAGTAAAGTGACATTTTTTTTTGAACGAACTAAAAAAAATTTATTGATACCACATAAAATAAAATGCATAATTAATTAATAATCA
>DF358399.1:52845-83509 GCA_000787875.1 Solanum virginianum
CGGATCATTATCGTACCAAATATATCAACATGGAATATAAAAAGTACCTAAATTAAGAGACTTTTTTTATGTTAGGGGTGTTAATATTTCACTTTTATAACACAAAAGATGTATTTGTAAGAAAAAATTAGTCAAAATGTCCTTAAACTATATGATATGAATAAAAAATGTCCTTAAATATATAAGAGGTATATTTACAGATTAAGCTCAATTCATCCCACACCCACCCTGTACGATTGCATTGCTCCATTATCATCCCTAAATCATGTATACTTCTCCTCTCTCCACCATGTTTATTTGGTGACTTGATCACCCAACCTCAAAGTTGGACGTGAAGACTACTTTTCACTTATCCTTTCTTATCAAATGAAATACTTGAGAATAAAATGTAGTAATGTGCTAATCACTACATTTTTACATAAAATAATAAAATTTTTGTAATTACTTGAAATCTTTTTTTTTTCTTTTTTCCTTGATTAGTTATAAATTCCTCAATCAAATATGAGATAAACTTCTACGAAAGTCTTCTGCTTTCAATTTAATCTTCTTAAGCTTTATTCTCAAGTCCAAATATTTGCAATAATAGAACATGGTAGCAGATTAGTAGCATCCTTCGTCTATCTTTTAGATACTTAATTACACAAGTGTCACTATAAATCAAAATAAAAATACTATAAATCAAAATAAAAGTAACTCTCAATCAGCTAAAAATAAAAATATATTTTTTTATACTGTGACCAAATAACAAAATTAACAATAAAAATATTCATGCAAGTAGATCAGTAGCCAACATATGCCAATTGTGGTTATATAGATAGAATAAAGAAGAGAAGGGGCATATAACCCCTCCCCCACCCCTTCATTCAACCCTCTTTTCTCATCTTCTTTATCATAATCCTCTATTGCTCTCCTCGCCCTCCTTTTCTAAACCGCTACCCCTTAGTTCAACCACCTTCTTCTCCCTCCCCCACCACCGTTGTTCCCTCCTCCCCCCTTCTTCTATTGTTCACACAGAAAATGCAGAGACATCAACGTTATCATGAAAGAAACAAAGTAAATGTTAATTTGTATTGTCTAAATTGCATTATGTCTCTTATTATATAAGAGGGAGTTGGGCATCCAAGCAGGCACCTCTTCGTCGACGTGCCTGCTTGAGCTGTCTGCTTCCTCTTATACATTATGCAGGGTCCATAAAAATATTTTGTGAATTTTTTAATTTAATTTTTTTAAGACAGTTGCTTGTGTAACACCTCAATTTTTTTAGCTAATATTGAGTCATCCTTCATGTGATATAGGATTTTAATTGATAATTCTTAATTGAGCATAGATGTTAAAGTCCATTTCTTAGTGCGAGAATAGAATTGGAGATGATATAATGTCGTAATTCTAATGTAAGATTTTATAAAAGCTATATGGACCAATGACTTTTAGGTTGTATATACATGCTAGGATCAATACCTAAGTATTTCTAATTAGCTTTCCAACTCATCCAATTTTGCGTAAATCAATATTCGGAGTAGAAAGTTATGACCATTTTAGTGAAGAGGTGCAGAGCTGTCCGAAGGTCCGCGCCTGGAGCATGTCGCAGACCCTCACTGGATGAGTTAATGACATTTTTTATTTATAATTTTTAGGGTATTTTTATCCTAAAACCTTTGGGGTCTATTTAAGGTCCTAAAAAGCCCAAAATGTCAGTTTTCATAATAAAAAACCCTCTCATTTACTCCTAAACATAAACGCTCAAGAATCATCAAAAAAGTCATCAAGTTAGGATTAACTTTCAAGATTCATCTGCAAAGGTATGCTGTTCTTCATAGATTTCAATCTACCCAACCCGAATTTCTTCAACTATACATGAATCCATAATCGAATCTTAAACCATAATCTAGGGTTTCAAGAAACGAATTCAAGAATTCCAAGAAAGGATTTCTTGATTTTTCTTTTTTCAAGAATCAGGGTTCTTCATCAAGAACTCTAAAGATTTCAAGTCAAGAATTCAATAATCTTCCTCAATTCTTCCAAGAGGTAATCTCTAAGGTATGTAAGGCCCTCCAAAAGTTATCCTACATATGTTTTAGTATCTTTGGATACAAATTTCTTCCAAGATTAAAGCTTGTAAGTTAAGATAAGTTTTTCTCTATTATCAGTGAATTTCATCAAATTATTGTTTATGCATTTTTCCTTGATAAGAATCATGACTTCTGTTGATTTTATTATTGAATTAAGATATTGAGACAAAATTTTCAGTTATGGTTATATTTATGAGAACCCTATAGCTATATCATGAAAAGCTACTATGTTTACAATTTTAAGTTGAATTTAAGAAGTACTTGAAGCTTATGTATTTGCAAGATATCTTTTATCACTATATTATGAAAACTACTATGTTCATAGTTTTGAGCTGAGTTTAAGAAGTACTTTAAGTTTTTTTTTTTTTGCATTTACAAAATATTTGAGGAATAAAGATCATGTTGAAATACTTTACATTGATCCAACTTTCAGTAAAAGAAGAGAGTCAAGTTGAGAAAAGTTTAAGAAAAGCTAAAGTTGGGCTAAGTTTAAGAAAAGCTAAAGTTGGGCTAAGTCCCAAAGAGAAGAAAGTAATACTTTGAGTAAGAATAGTCTTTTAAGTAGAAGCATATGATTGATACTTTTGGGAATAGTATTGAGCACCGATATAAGTGGGAGCATATGATTGATATTTTTGGGAGTAGTATTGAGCACTGATATGAGTGAGAGTAATAACTTGAACTCATAAACTACGTAGCCAACGTAGGATAGAATTGTACTAAGGTACAACTCCTCAATTGCCACTGAGATGGCCCAGTTTTGGGATGGATCCACTCTCTTAGTTTTAGTTTCTTACCCCGGCAAAGTATGGGATAACTTTGGCAGCGTGGGCAAGACGTTGTATAATCACTAAGCTCATAGTGGTAATTGTCGATTAGAGAAACTCCGCAAGAAGTAAAGTTTATTATTTTACATATTTAGATTTATCATATTTTTATTCAAGTATTTTTATATATTATGTGCATAATAAATTAAGTTGAGCTATTTGTAGAGCTAAGTATTTGAGTATTATGTTTTTATATATTTAATTATGCTCACAGCCTCCATCAATATTCGGCGAGGCTTCTTTGTATCCAGAGGAACTCGGGAGTCTTTATTTCTTTGTATTTATTTTAGTTGAGGTACCCATGAGCCTACACCGGTGTTTCATTCCGAGTCAGTACTTTAGAGTCTTCATAGACTAGAAAGATATTGCTCAAGTTATTTCTTTGAAATTGTTTGAAAGATTTTGAGTTAAATTGTATATATTACTGTTGTATCTTTAAGTTCATGAACTTTGAACCCATTCTAGTTCATTACGGTATTAATGTCTTTCGCTGAGTAAGTTAGCCAGACCAAATGGTTCACTTGGGATCAGAAATAATTTTTGAGTGCTGACCACGTCCATGGTGTAGGCTTGGTACATGACAAACTTGGTATCAGAGCATGAGTTCAAGTGTCCTAGGGAGTCTATAAAGCCGTGTCTAGTAGAGTCTTATTTATGGGTGTGTTGTGCACCACACTTCATAACCAGGAGGCTATAGGACATTAGGAAAAGTTTCCCTCATTTCATACTCTGATTTGTGCGATAGAGTTAAACTCTATGAAAAGATCTCTTCTAATTCGTGCGCATTACACACTTACACAATTACGATCATACTTCCAAGAAGAGCTGATGAAGAAAAGAACAAGATAGTGAGAGTGATAGCTGATTGAGGATTGTAGTTAAAGTTATGTATCCACTAGGTATGTAATGGGGTGATGAGTTGATTGCCATAAGTTTGGTGGAAGAGTCGTAAGTATCCCATGATTTTCATGATAAGGTATAGAGAAAGAGTTTATATTAGAATATGGTAGAGTATGCTTAAACTGGAAGGAAGTTTACGTTGATTTGTTGTAGTACTCATCCTATTGAGGATGAAACATAGATGTTGAATAGGGAAAACCAAGCACCTTTGAAGTGATAGATCAAAACTGGCTTATGAATTTTAAGTGAGAGTTCATGAGATTCATTAAGTTATGAGCCTTAGTCAGATAAAGAGATATGACTGAATAGATGAGTGGTATTGACTTGTAAGAAAAGTGATGCTATGGGCAGAGTACAAGTGCCCCTTAGGCAAGACGAGTGAGACGAAGAGAGCTCAATGGACAAGAAGAAGCTTGAGATATGTATCTATGATTGTGTAAAGATGTATGAAGCTCTAAGTTATGACTGTTATACGAATGTAGATAGTTTATTTGAGTTGTCAATGTGGAGTAGGCTGAGGTAAGCATTTTATGTCTTTCCGAGCAACTAAGTTGATTGGGGTTTATGGATATATGATGATAAGTTTTCTATTATAGTCTAAGTCTTATACATCTGAGTTTATGAGAGAATAGAAGTTGAGTGTTAGAAGGCAAAAGAAGAGGTTAGATTGTAAGAGTTGTGAAAAGAAGTTATGTAAGTCATTAAGAGTAGCAAACACACAGAGAGAGAGTTCTATAGAGACAAAAGGAAGCTAAGAGTGATATCTTTGGAAAGAGTATGAGTAGCTAGTTATATGTATGTGACTATAGCATAACAAAAGAGTTTAAGATATTCTTATGAGTAGTGATTCTTTGACCAAGTGGAGGTACATGCTTATAGCCTAGTAGAGAAAATTAATTCCTAAATTTAGAAAGAGGACCTTGAGAGCTATGGAGGAGATAACAAAGCAGTAAACTAGAGTAGATCTTAAGTCTTTGATAGTGATGGGCTGATCAAGATGAGATATCAACTTTTTTCCATCTCATACCTTCGGTGGAGGTGATACTTTATTCCCTTCTGGTGTATGATTGTAGTACCTATGGTTTAGTCTCATGCATATCATTTTGATTCTTGTTTATGCTGAGTTTCAAGGATGAGAAGCAATGAATTCATTCATTAATCTTGATTTTACCCTGTGAATCCAAGAGGTTCCAGTTCTATGTTGAATAAGATGTGACCTGAGTTTTACACTACATATAGTTCTGTGAAAAAGTGAATTTTGATAGATGAGGGAGATTGTACTTCATTATGAATGTCTTCAGATAAGATTTTTTAATTGAATCGTGCTAATGATCTCCGTTCCAAGCCCTTTAAGTAATCCAGCTTTCCAGTCTTGATAGAAGTATTGATGATAGTAGAGTTATAGGAGATAGGAGAGAATGAGAGCTCTTGAATTGTAATAATAGAGTTGAGTTCTTATCTTTGAGTTGATGTTCCTTTTAAGCCTCTGCATACTTGAGTATGCAGTCTTTGATAGTATTCGTGTCTAATAAGGATGTCAGAGATAAAGTTTAAACTCTAGACATTGTGTCGAAGTCTATTCATGAGAATGAGTATTTGAATAACTGAGTATTTGAGATCTTGATGATATTCGTGCTTATTTTACATGGAGAGGTAGTAGTTTGAGGTTTTACCAAAGGAGGAGATGATTTTATGAGTTCATCTAGGTCCAAATAGTGATGTTGATAGTAGTAGACTGAGGATGAAGGTAGATGAGGGGGAGTGAATATATCCTTATTATGATATTGGTGTTCAACTTATGTTATGAAGGGATAGAGATAGAAAGGGGGAGAGAGATAAAATCTTATGATGAGCAGTAAATAGGTAAGAGTATGTTAGTGTGACTTTGAGTGAGAACTCATTAAATAGTGGAGGTAGAAGTGCTAAGTAGGCTTGAAAATTCTAAGGTATAATTGAAGTGGTTAGAGTGATAGGTTTGAATTCGTGGTTGTTGTCATGTGAGTATTGATGATACACTAGTGAAGACTTTGTAATGAGGGTTCGAGAAAAAATAGTGAAGTAGTGAAGAGGATTAGTGATCTTTTAATGAAAGCCTCATAGAAATTTAGAGTTGAATATTGAGGATTAGCTTTGTATGAATATGATCATCTCATGAATAGCACCTTAAGGCTTAGAAATAAGCTTGAATGTAAGAGGAGGAGGTGATTAGATGAAAATTTGAGTAAGAGTTATAAGCTTAAGTTGATGAAGTAGAGTGACATGAAAGGGAGTACAATTGAGGTGGAGAGTTGAGCTCGAGATTTTCAATAGAGTCTTGCATATCACGATGGTCCCGTTCTCAATTACAATTGATGATTTTCTACTTAAGTTTGAATAATTAACTTTCGAGGTTCCTAAATGATTCAAGTTGTTTGGGTTCTGATGTTCCATTCGTGCCTGCCAGCGAGGATATCTAAGGTATAAAATGAGAACCTTAGGGGGATAGTTTTTAGGACTGTGACTAACTTACGAGGTAGCATAAGGTGACTTTAATTTAGGCTTGACTTTGGTAAAAGTACGTAACGAGACTTAAGCCCTGATAAGAGTTATGAGCTACAGATGATGATGCCCTCTAATGAGTTGAGTTTTCTACTCTTGAGTCGATATTCACCCATGAGTTGGAGTATTTGAGTAATTAAGTTCTTGATGTGTATATTCCTGAATCTGAATAGAAACTATTAAGATCGATGAGGAGTTGAGGGTTTAATTTATTGACTGAGTGTTGCAATGAGTCTTGAGTTTATTCGTGCCTTATTACCACTTCTACTCATCATTCGAGGACAAATGATCCCAAGGGGCAGATAATGTAACACCCCAATTTTTTAAGCTAAAATTAAGTCATCCTTCATATGATATAGGATTTTAATTGATAATTCTTAATTGACCATAGATGTTAAAGTCCATTTCTTAGTATGGGAATAAAATTGAAGATAATATAAGATCGTAGTTCTAATGTAAGATTTTATAAATGTTAGATGGACCAACATCTTTTAGGTTGTACATACATGCTAGGATCAATACCTAAGTATTTAAAGTCATAAGGAATCTTTTACATCAAGCCAAGTCCAAAGAATTTCTACCGACTAAGTTTTCGTATGAGATGATAAAAGGATCAACTTCAAATGATTGTATCTCCTAAAATATAATGAATTAGGTGACCCATAATAAATCAAATTAAATATATTCGAATCAGCTTTTCAACATATCTAATTTCGTGTTAATCAAAATTTGGAGTAGAAAGTTATGACCATTTTAGTGAAGGGGTGTAGAGCTATCCGAAGGTCCGCGCCTGGAGAGCTATCCAAAGGTCCGCGCCTGGAGCGCGTCGTGGACCCTCACTGGATGAGTTAATGGCTTTTTTTCTTTATAATTTGAGAGTATTTTTATTCTAAAACCTTTGGGGGTGTATTTAAGGTCCTAAAATGTCCAAAATATCAATTTTCATAATTAAAAACCCTCTCCTTCACTCTTAAACATTAACGCTTAAGAATCATCAAGAAAGTCATCAAGTTAGGATTTTCTTTCAAGATTCATTCTCAAAGGTATGTTGTTCTTCATATATTTCAATCTTCCTAACCTGAATTTCTTTAACTATTCATGAATCCATATAGAATCTTAAACCATAATTTAGGGTTTCAATAAACGAATTCAAGAATTTCAAGAAAGGATTTCTTGATTCTTCTTTTTTTAAGAATCAGGATTTTTCATCAAGAACTCTAAAGATTCCAAGTCAAGAATTCAAGAATCTTCTTCTCATTGATTTTATTATTGAATTAAGATATTGACACAAGATTTTCAGTTATGGTTATATTTATGAGAATCTATCACTATATTATGAAAAACTACTATGTTCATAGTTTTGAGCTGAGTTTAAGTACTTTAACCTTTTTTTTTTTTTTTGCATTTACAAAATATTTGAGGAATAAAGATATTGTTGAAATACTTTGCATTGATCCAACTTTCAGTAAAAGAAGAGAGTCAAGTTGGGAAAAGTTTAAAAAAAGTTAAAGTTGAAAAAAGTTTAAGAAAAGCTAAAGTTGGGCTAAGTCCCAAAGAGAAGAAAGTAATACTTTGAGTAAGAATAGTCTTTTAAGTAGAAGCATATGATTGATACTTTTGGGAATAGTATTGAGCACCGATATAAGTGGGACTAATAATAACTTGAACTCATAAACTATGCAGCCAACGTAGGATATTCTAAGGTATAATTGAAGTGGTTAGAGTGATAGGTTTGAATTCGTGGTTGTTGTCATGTGAGTATTGATGATACACTAGTGAAGACTTTGTAATGAGGGTTCGAGAAAAGGATTGTACCAAGGTACAACTCCTCAATTGCCATTGAGATGACTCAGTTTTGGGATGGATCCACTCCCCTAGTTTTCGTTCCTTACCCCGGCAAAGTATGGGACGTCTCTGACATCGTGGGCAAGACGTTGTGTCATCACTAAGCTCATAGTAGTGGTCGTCGGTTAGAGAAACTCCGCAAGAAGTAAAGTTTATTATTTTACACATTGAGATTTATCATATTTTTATTCAAGTATTTTTATATATTATGTGCATAATAAATTAAGTTGAGCTATTTGTAGAGCTAAGTATTTGAGTATTATGTTTTTATATATTTAATTATGCTCATGAATGCATTAAAGTAATTGAGTTGAGTTATTTGTAGAGCTAAGTATTTGAGTATTATGTTTTTATATGTTTAATTATGCTCATGAATCCATTAAAGTAAGTATTTCTTTTATATTAAGTTACACCTTGAAGCGAGTTTAAAATTATATATATCTTTTACTTGGATGAAATATTTTTGTCTATTAAGCTATCTCAAAGATCAATTTTAAAGTGTCTTCCGCTGAGTAATGTATTGATGTCTTTCGGTAAGTAAGTTAACCAGGCCAAGTGGTTCGCTTGGGATCAGAAATGGTTTTCGAGTGCTGACCACATCCATGGTGTAGGCTCGAGGCGTAACAAACTTGCTTCAATGATGATTTTGCAATATTACCGCTAATAAATAATTTTCTCAGTTGCTTCAACTGTACTTCACTATATCACCCCGGTCAGTTATTTTAAGTTGAGTAAATAGGATAAAACAAATTTCTCTTTAAACTGGACAAATAAAATTAACTAATTATTTTAATATCTTCTCGTGATTATTTTTATGTCAAACAGGAAATACTACAATTATTAAATTTAAATTTTAATTGATATTAATAATATATTTATTGAATATTAATTTTACACTTAATAAAAAAATTTAATAGTATTTAATTATATTATTAAAAAATAAATTTATTAATAACTATTGACTTCATTGTAGCACAGAATCTTCTTAACTAGCATTAAAATATGAGAGAGTGATTTTATATTAATGTCATTACATCAAAACTAAAAAACTTATCATGTGTACCCTCCAGATTATATAATCCTCAATAGTATAAGTGTATTAAATGCTTTTTGAGATTCTCAATATTCTTGGGAGGAATAGTGCACAAAGGGAGGAATAGTGCACAAAGGGAGCAATCAAGAAAGAGCCAAGTCAGTAGATCAACCTATGCATGAGTCTAGATATAATCTAACACAAAATTCCAGGACATACGTATTTCCTCCGTTCAATTTTATTTGACCCCTGTTGACTTGATACAGGGATTAAGAAGTAGTAAATGATAGAGTAATTTTACCAAAGTACCCTTTGAATATAATAAGTATTATGTCTTGAAAAATGTAATGAGAAAATGACTATAATTAATTATAAAGTTAAATTAGGAACTAAGTGTAAAATTATCTCTTGATTTCATAAAGTGAACAAGTATTGTTGGACATCCCAAGTAAAGATGGACAGAGGGAACATATTAAAAGTATTTGAGTTACTCGTTCGGTCCCAGTTTAGATGAACACTTTTATTTTATATGGCGATTAAAAAATCATTAATATATTGATCAACTTTACTATTTTACCCTTTGCTCACATTAATTAGACTCTTAAAATAAATTTTGAATCTTCAAAATTTGTTTAAACTTTCAAAGACCATATTAATTATAGGGGTAAAATTAAAAAAAATTATTAATTCTATCCTGATTTAATAAGTGATTAAGTAATAGAGAATGAATACTTTAGTAAGATGTTCATCTAAAATGGAACGGGGAATACAAGCCCATTTGGATTGGTTTTTAACTTTGAACTTCTAAGCCAAAAGTCATAAATTAGGAATTTTAATTTATAATTTTTGGCTTATTTTTATTATTTTATCTTTAAAATAAGTATTCATAAGTACTTTTTAATATTATCTAAACACTTTTAAATTGTTTAAAAGCTATTTTAACTTTAAAATATTTAAAATAAATCAATTCATATGGCACTAAGTTTGAGATTGGAGCATTATCCTTATAAGCCACTTCTTTTCCTTGTTTGCAAAGAAGAAGAAAACGAAGAGTGGCTAGAAGGATAAGAGAGTAGGTCAGTTCCCCTGTTTCAGTTGGCTAAAATTTAAATATTTTGTAAACCTACACTGACTCATATAGCAGCCCAAATAAGGAAATATTTGGGTGAATGTTTTTTAATAAATAATTATTGATTTTAGTAATATTTTTTTATCTATTAATATTTATAATAATATTATAATAAATTTATATTGGTATTAAAAGCAAATTATGTATATAATATAAATGTATCACAAGTATTAAATATATAGTGTTTGTTAAGTAAGAAATTGACATAGTATATATTAACGTGTGTGATAAATGTATACAAGATCAAGACAAAAAAAATAACATAAAACATGTGTGATAAATGTATACAAGATCAAGACAAAAAAATAACATACGCACGGGCTCTTGTAACTAGTACTGGTATATATATACTAAAAAAGATACCTTTTCGAGTTCCTTTTATAAATATTTATTGTTTTAAAATATATATTTTATTTATTCAGATATATCATATTTAAAAAATATTTATCATTTATAGTGACTATCTTAATATTAAAAGTGAATTATATATGTATTATTAGAATGCATATACTTATTTTGGTTAGAAAAAAACTATACTATCTACTAAAAACAAATTATGCATATAACATAAATGTATTATACCATGTATAAGAGTAATTTTGCATGCAATATAAATGTCTATAAGCATATTAAAATGTATTAGACTTGTTTTGATTAAAAAAATTTACATTATCTATTAAAAATGAATTGTAAATCCAACATAAATGCATTAAAATTATTTTATAAATGGTAAATATTTTCCAAATATGATATGTTTCAGGTGAGATTTCCAAACAAAAATTAATGTATTAGTTATAATATTGTTAGTATTTTACTATTTGGTATACTTTCAATCTATGTTTTAACTAATACAAGCATAAATTATATTTTATTTGATATTATCCTATGTATAATTAATACATATCAAATTATGATATTAAAAACTCCAAATTATTAATGCATATATTAGCACAATTAAAAATACAATTATTCCTGAAAGTGTACAAAGCTAAAGAACATAAAGGATAGTTTTATAAATTAATTTTTTTGTAACGCTTGTTATTTTTAATGTACCAAATAAAATCGTAGATATAAAATAAGGAGGGAGAGTTCCTCAATCGGGTCAATATGGGCTGCTGGACGGGTCACATAGTCAACCCGTGAAGTCACATAAATGTTATAACTTTCAACCTCTTTTTTTCTCTTTTGTTTTTCTTTCTTAGGAATTTGATAATTTGTAATTTTTTATTTTTTATATTAGAACGAAGAATCTTAATTATTTCATCATAATTTTTATTATTGACTTAAATAACATGTAATTGATATAGTAATTCTAATTGATAAGTTTTCAATGCTATAAATAATTTGCTTTAAGTTGTTCAAGTGTATCAGTAATAAAGAAGTTTTGCATAATATATAATATATTTTTCATTTCAATTTATGTGAAAATTTTCACTTCTTGAAAATTGATTTAATTAATTTTTAAATTAAATTAAATTTTAAAATGAAATTTAGTTATTAAAAAATTATTACAAAATGTTACCATAAAATTGAATTTCATCATGCTAATATAACGAGAAGATAACATTTTAAAATGTTTATCAAAACTTACATAAGTTGAATCTCAATAAAATAAAATAAAGGCATAAATTACCATTGAGTAAGAATATATATTATTTCTATTAGTAATTAATATTCTTTTCTTTCAATTTATTTATCTTATTTTCTTTTTTAGTTCGTTTAAAAAATTATATATCTTTTTAATAATAATTTATAATTTAATATTCCATGCTACATGTATAATACAAGGTTAAAGAATATTTGGTATGCTTTATGTATCTTTAATTCATGATTATAAAATTTAAATTTATTTTTTTAAAAACTTTTATTTCAAATCAAAAGAAGACAAACAAATCAAAACGGAAAAAGTAAAAAGGCCAGCTATATCAATTAATTTTGCGATTTCAAATTGATATATTATGAAGGAAAAAAATTCAAATCCATTTTTATTATATATATATATATATATATATAATAAATAAAAAAAAAGGGAATTATGTGGTAGGTAGGTAATGATGTTACCAAACATTTGGAAAACACAGCCAACAACCACCCACAACAAATAATAATAAGCTCACCAATCCCTTTATAAACTCCATAAACTTCTTTTTATTTTATTGCACTACAACTCACTTTCAACAACCTTATTTTATCTTGTAAGTAGAATTCAACTTCTTTTTATATGAGTGTTTGTATTTAAGGTTCTAATTGTGTTTTCTTTTAAAGGTTCTTGTTTTGGGAAATTAACTTTTTGATTAATCATGGCTCTAGAAACACTAAACCTAGAAGAGGTAAGTTGAAATTTCAATTAAAGAAAGTAAAGTTAAGATCTTTACTTGTTTTTCAATCAATTATTGATCTTGAACTCTTTTGATTGTTCATCTCAGGTTGTTCTGGTTGAAGAAGTTGGAAATGCTAGAGTTTTAACCTTAAATAACCCAAAACAGTTGAATGTCATTTCACCCAAAGTGGTATGTTGAGGAAGTAGAATGTTTAGAATTCTTGAAATGATCTATTTTTTAAAATCGGATTTAAGATATATGCACTGATAGTGTAAAAGAACTTTAACTTGTGATAACTAGTTAGTTGGAGTACTAATTTTTACATGAAGCAGCGTCTCTACCTCTTATGAGGTATTGGTAAGGTTTGCGTACATTCTACCTTCCCAGACCCCACTCGTGGGATTCCTATGTTGTTGTTGTTGTACCAGGGGAGGATCTAGTGAAGAACCTACCGGTTCATCCGAACCCCTTAACAATCATTTATGACTATTGTTTAGGATGATTTGATAGGTTATCTATAGTATTTTGCCTAGATTTTCTCCATTTTCGAATTTATATATCTATACTGCTTTGGTTTGTATTTTCCTTGAGCTAAGGATTCGGTAGTGGTAATGTTTGTGTACACTTCAGGGGCGGAGCTACATGTGGTCAGATGAACACCCTTCGTCGGAAATTTTTTCCGAATGTATAGGTTAAATATAGATATTCTGATATATATATCAATTGTTGAACACCCTTGATACAAAAATCATCCACCCATGTTATGAACACCCTTGACGAAAATGCTAGCTCCGCCACTAGTACACTTTACCTCCCCGGACTCCACTGTTGTGGGATTATACTGAATATGCTGTTGTAGTTTGAGCAAAAGTTGTTGGGCCGTAGTTACCATTCTGCCTCCACCCCTAAGTAACTTTCAAGCTACCAATTAATACATATCACGGAGATTTAGTCTTCATTTTGAAGTACCTTATTAGCGACCTGATTATGTAATATTGTGTAGAACATTGGTGCATATAGTAAAGCTTTTGATTTCCTTTAAGTAGGTCAAACAGCTGGCAGCGAATTTCGAGAAGTGGGAGAAAGATGAGAATGCAAAACTTGTTATGATCAAGGTTTGTAATCTCTTCCTGCTCTCCAAGATTTTCGAATTTTATTGTTTCTTAAATTCTTGTGATTTCTAGCTGCAGCTAACAAATGATTGAGCTGAGGATTTCGAAAATGTTGTTTGACTTTGTTTTTCGTTTTTCACAAAATGAACAGGGAGCTGGCCGGGCTTTTTCTGCTGGCGGGGATTTGAAAATGTTCTATAATGGCAGGAATTCAAGTAATGTTTTGTAACAGTAAAAAGTTCAGTTGTTTACTTTAGGCCTATGTTGCTTGGACTCTTAAAAAAGAGTCACCGGGTGCACATTAGATCACTACTTTCAGAGGATCTGACACTATGCTGCAGCATTTGTAGAAAGTCCGAGCAACATAACATAGCTTTAGACTATTGAGTAACCATTTGTTGACTGGTATTTGGAACTTGTACTTCACAGAGGATTCCTGTCTTGAAGTGGTTTATCGAATGTATTGGCTATGCAATCACATTCATACGTATAGAAAACCCACGGTGCAGTATTCCTACGCTCTTATGATATCCTTGAAATAGAAACAAGAGCGTGTTGATACTGAAAACTCGTCTGCGACTTTTATTTATGCACTGTACAGGTTGCTCTTGTTCATGGAATCTCAATGGGCGGAGGTGCATCCTTAATGGCTCCAATGAAGTTCTCTGTTGTGACTGAAAAGACGGTTCGTATAGCATATTGTACTTATATTTCTTCAACTAATTCATGAACTATATTTCATCCTACTCTTGTTTTGTAGATTTTTTCCACTCCTGAAGCAAGTATAGGCTTCCACACGGACTGTAGTTTCTCATACATACTCTCTCGACTTCCTGGCAGACTCGGTAAGCATTAACATAGCATTGCGACAAGGAAGTTTCTCTGTATGTTATTTATGTCAATCGGAGAACTAAGGAAGAACTTGTGATGCATTTACTGTTTATGTAGGGGAGTACTTGGGTTTAACAGGAGCGAGGCTGAATGGTAAAGAATTGGTTGCTACTGGACTTGCAACACATTTTGTACCTATGGAGGTGAGTTCCAATCGACAAATTTCTCTTATTCCAAACACAAATCGTACAACAAGATATGTTTAGAATTCTTGAAATGATCTATTTTTTAAAATCGGATTTAAGATATATGCACTGATAGTGTAAAAGAACTTTAACTTGTGATAACTAGTTAGTTGGAGTACTAAGATGGATGATAAAACACTTAATTTTCTCTTTAACAAACCAGGCATACATTTTGATTTTACTTTGTCCCATACTATATGCAACATGATATGCCTATATTTGTCGATTTAACCAACTGGTAGATAGCTTCTCAGATATGTTAATTAACTTAACTTAAGAAACACAAACCACCAAAGCAAATATAGTTGAGGATTGGCCGGACTTAACTTAAGACATGACCATTTTATCTTACAAATATATTGTAGTTAGTATACCTGGGCACATCAGTCTGCAGGAGGTTTAGAACATGCATGCATTCCAATCTCTTTGATATCTTATAATTCGTTGGCATTTCTCAACTAGAACATTTCAGCTAATAGCTTGAAAGTGGAGATATATCGTGCAATTCATTTACAACGTCAATTTGACTTCCTGTAATTCGAGAATGAACTATAATACTTTGTCCTATTTGCTGATGCACTACATTATTAATTGGATGTTCATCAAATTCTGAAGGACATAAACCACTTTCTGCATAAACACTGCTGGGTTTGTCTCTCGCCAAATTCCTTAGTTTACAGTAGGACTATGACTCTGATGAGAGTCTTTCGGAAACAACCTCTCTATCTCTATGAGGTATTGGTAAGGTCTGTGTACATTTTACCCTCCCCAGACCTCACTTGTGGGATTCCACTGGGTACGTTGTTGTTGTTGTTGTACAGTAGGACTATTACGCCTAGCAATTCAAGCTCATCCAATCATAGAGAAAAAAATGATGTGCCCTCTGCAGAACTATATGCACAAAAATATTTGAAAATATATAAATTTAAACAGTGTTTAATCTCATCAATTACGTGAGATTGTATTCTGTTTTTCTTACGAAGTGAAGAGATGTATTAACTCAATTGCTGTATTTAAAATGTCAGAAACTGCCTGAGCTTGAGAAACACTTATTAAGCTTAAACACCGGTGACGAGGCTGCTATCGGATCTGCAATCAAGGAGTTCTCAACAGATGTTCAGATCGATGAAGAAAGTATCTTGAAAAAGTAATAATTTTCTCAATCAGTGCTTGTACTCTTTTCTTGACGAAATCAAGAGTAATTCCTTTTAGCTCACATGCAGGCAGGCGATAATTGATGAGTGCTTCTCCAAGGATTCTGTTGCAGAGATTATTAGTTCATTTGTAAGTCAATTCTTTATCGCATTGTGGACATGATGATTTGTCTGAGATGTAACATAACCAATTTGATGATTACTTTCTTTTCAGGAAACTGAGGCAGGCAAAGAAGGAAATGGTTGGATTGTTCCGGTGCTTAAAGGGCTAAAAAGGTCATCCCCAACTGGTCTAAAAATTACTCTAAGATCGGTTAGTTCCTCCTTTCATTTCCTACTAAAGCAGCCAATACTTTCCATCTCGGATACGGTGATGGTTCACATAATTTTTCTCTTAGTCCTTGTAACAACCCACCTTGAGATGAGAAGTCTCACATCAGCAAAACACGAGAGAGATGCTGGGTATATAAGTAAAGGACTGGTTTATATATATACACTGTGAGACGCCTTTTGGGATGTGATGGGCTAGGCCTAAGAGCGGATAATACTTCACAGTGTTCGGCCAGGTCGTTACAGTCCTTCTAGTCTACCCTAGAATAGACCATCGAAATGGTCACATTCCCTTTGTATTTGATATAGCAGCTCTCAATTTATCTAGTGCTGAAATCGTCAATCTTCTTCAATTATGTTATTTCTCTTATGTTGTATACTCTGCATTGTTTTATATATGTCCGAATATTTTCAGATTCGGGAAGGGAGGAAGCAAACATTATCTGAATGTCTGAAGAAAGAATTCCGAATTACAATAAACACACTAAGAGCTAGAATATCTGGTGATGTCTATGAGGTAATAACTGAAATGCTGTTCAGCTTTTGATATAATTGATCTTCTCGAATCTAATTTGCATTCCGTCTAATTTTATGAAGGGTATCAGGGCTCTTACCATTGACAAGGACAATTCTCCAAAAGTATGATTCTCTCTCTCTCTCTCTCTCACACACACACATTGTGTACACGTTCTCGGGGACATTCTGTGTTTCTGATTATGTCTCTTCTTACACTAACTCTGTTCTCTCTTTGCCTCCTCCCTGCCTTGGGACGTTATTGTCCAACCTGCAATCATCCTCAGTGGGATCCTCCAACCCTTGAAAAGGTTGAGGACGAGCGAGTCAACCTTGTATTTGACCCATTTGAAGAAGATTTCGAGCTTAAGGTTTCAGAAAATGAACAGTACAGGTATGGATGGTGCAATTTTCATTTGCATACTGTATATACAAGTGTGCTTGCTTAAGGTTGTGTCTGGAAAAAGGAGGACTTGCGAATTAACTTCATTGTTGCGCATGATCTAATCAACAGGTGGGATGGAAAATATGAAGATTCAGCATATTGCCATCAGTGAGAAAGTTAGAGTACACGATCAGTTCAACTGTGTTGGTTCGTTGGTCTTATAGTCCTTGTTTTTTTAGCATACTCTTGCTGGTGCTGCATGCTTCTTCCGTCAAAATTTTTAACTGATGTTATATGTTTATAGCAATCGATAAACTCGATTCTTGGAAGAACTTGTTCTGTACTATCTTGTTCACATTTTTAATAATGGTTTTGGCTTATTTATGTTTCTCTTTTGTGAAGCAAAAGAGAGAAAGAAGGATATGTGTTCTGTCATCTTTTTAAAAATTTTATGAAGTTCTTCATATTCAAGCTGTGAAAACTTACTTTGGTTGTCTATATAGTATATACTTTTGGGTTTGTGATTTCAGTTTAATATAGTGGGAACCAATATTACATAATAGTATGTATTATGTAGCATTTACTGTCCTGATGTGCCACGACCCGCAGCGGAGCCAAGATTAGGATTTCGGGGTTCTAAAGAAGAGAAAAATATGCAAAAATGCAGGGTCTACAGAAAAGCTATTGGGTTCATTTGAAGTAAAATTAGGTCTTGGGTTTAACTCACATCGCAAAAGCTAGCTCAAAGGGAGGAGGATTGCCCGAGCCTTAGAAGGAGTCCACCCATCTCATTAACCACTAATGTGGGACTTTTGTCATTTTTCAACACTTGCTAAGGCATTATAGTTACGCATATTTGGACGTGTGAATTATCATTATCTTTAAGGTGCTTCCGATTTAGTTCTGTAGCATCACGTGCCTATTACGCCAAAGTTGGATTTGTTCTCTAAAGGTCTTTTAATTTGGTTTCAACTGACATCTAGGCTCTTTGACTTTGGATGTGCACAAGTAGGCACTTGTATAAAATTGAATAAGTAGATATAAACATTCTACGTGGCATAATACACCTAGGACACAAAATTGCCATATATAGGACGATGTGTCTACTTGTACACACTCAAAGCTAAAGGATATACATGTCAGTTAAGGACAATACAATTTCTTTTTCATCTTCATATTTATTTGAACATGCATAACAAACTTAAATTTGTTAATTAAAGAAGAAAATGAAGGGAAAAAAAGAGACAAAAATATCAACAATATGATTAAAGAAGGGTTGCCCTAGGCTATTTGTGTAGGTTATTTAAATGTTTAGGTTTATACTAATTGGAAGAGTTAAATAAGATAATTTTTAAAAGGGTATTTTAATAATTTCATCTTTTTATATATAAAATAAAAGGGGTTTCCATATGGTCCTTGGAAGTAAATAATATCTTAGATATTATACATATGAGAGATATAAATTTTTACAACGAATAACTCAAAGAATAGTTAATCTAAATAGTCATCTGATTAAATTAAAAATAGTCGGCAAACGTAATATATATACATAATATGTGTGTGATTATATATAATCTATGTATATTTACTAGAAAAATAAAAGGAATTATTTCAAATATATACAATAAACTAATGTTTACGACAAATATATATCTATGTTTTATTGACACAAAACAATTAGGCAAAATCATATAAAATATACAGTAACTATACATTTTATAGCTTGCCAAAAATCATAGTAAGTGTATACTTATTACACAAGATTACCTACACGTGAGAGATACATTGAGTATACATTATGATGCATTTAGAATTGAATGTAGCTTGACTATACATGAAATATATGTTGACTATGCATCCCTTAGGAGTGAACAAAATCAAACCGAAAATCGAACCAAACCGCAAAAACCGAGTCAACCCGAGAGAAAAAACCCAACTAATGGTTTAGTTCGACTTGGCTTGGCATTGGAAAAAAAAACCCGACTATATTTGGTTTGGTTTGATTTTAACTTTAAAAAATCAACCCGAAACTAAACCAATCCGACATTATATATATATATTTACCCTTCTAACATATTATTTCAAATTTGACTTAGAATTTTGGATGGCCTAATAAAGGCTATAATCCATAGATATTAGTAGGGATAATTACCTTTATGAATTTTTTTTTAGAATATTTACTATTTTAAAATATATTTTTTATTTATTATCTTGAAATACCATATTTAAAAAATATTTATCATCTATAGCAATTATACTATGTATTAAAAGTGAATTATATATGTAATATATATGTATTATAAATGTATTATATTTACTTGGGTAAAAAAACTGCATCATGTGTTAAAAAAATGAATTATACATGTAATATAGATGTATTAAACTATGTATAAAAATCAATTTGCATGCAATATAGATGTATTATAAGTGTTTTAAAATGTATTAATAATATAGATGTATTGTAAGTGTTTTAAAATGTATTAAACTTATTCTGATAAAATAATCTAAATTATATATTTAAAGTGAATTATACATGTATTAAGATAAATTTATATAGCTATAAAGGGTAAATAATTTTTAAATATGGTATATTTAGGTAAGTTTTCCATATTCGTAACTCTAAAGCACAAATTAAAAATCAAATCAATACTAATACTAGCAAATAATAATAATAATAATCTAACACTAAGAGTGATAACAATAATGAATATTTATTATTTGTGCTTTAGTTTTACACTGGATTAGATAATTAAAATACATAACCTAATTTTAATTTTTTTTAATGTTTATTCATATACTTAATAAGTACTTATCACACTTATATATTTTAGCATGATTTAGTACTTTAAAGTTATGGTATTTCCATTATGACTTATTTTAGCATGATTTAGTAATTTAAAATTAGGATTTGCAATATTTATTTTATATTTCCATTATGACTTATTTTAGCATGATTTAGTAATTTAAAATTAGGATCTACAATATTTATTTTATGTGATCTCATTATTTTGTTTGGTTGAGTATTTTTGTGTCTTCATTATTATCATATTTTGTGTTTTCTTTAAAAAAAAAAGCATCCTACATTTGTATATTTTGATAAGACTAAAGAAATATTTGAATTTTTATTATATGTATTTATAAATAATTTATCAAAATATCCAAAAAAAAAGAAAAAAAACTCGAAAACACGAGATTTTGAAAAAAGTCCAAAAATTTGAGAAATTTCAAAAAAAAATTCGAAAAACCCGAAAACTCGAGAAACTCAAAAAAAATTCGAAATAACCCGAGGTTGAAAAACCCGAGTTTTATTGATTTGGTTTGATTTGTATATTAAAAAATCCGACACAAATGGTATATTTAAAAAATTCGAACCAACCCGATCCATATACACCCCTAGCATCCCTATACAACGATTGACTATTTTTTTAATAATTACTTTGATCGAATAACTATCTACTATAATTATCCCAAAATAAAAACTATATGAAAAATATTACTTTCATGAAACATATAATATTGTTGAAATCATGAAATCATTAGCTTCTTCTTTGGGATCAAAGTACACAAACCTCACAAACAAAGCTATTCAAAGGAAAAGATAATTCTTTCTTTAGAATAGGTGATTCCTTCTAAAGAAGTTGCTTCAACTCATATGTCACATGATTCCAAGAATTTTAGTAAAACCTTTTTTGTCTTCTTTATATATATAAGTCTTTATTAAACAGTAATAGCACATAATCTCACCCCCCCTTGAGGACAAAGACTACCTTTTTGAGGTTCTTTGTCTTTTTTACTTGCTTTCTTCACATTTTTGTGTTTTGTGAAAAATGGGTCCACGTTTGTTGCATGGCACTCTTCATGCTACCATTTTTGAGATTGATAGGATAAGGGCTGGTTGTGGGGATTGTTGTGGACCGGTAAGTTTTCTATTCGAACTATGTATACATTAATTTGAAAGTTATATTTTGATTTGGACGTTTTCGGGATGCCGCTAAAAATCAACGAATGAGAAATATTTTTTCTTGTGTGGATCCTATTTCTATGAGAATTTGATGAGTTGATCCACCTACACGTCGTGTTTTTACTGTTATATCGGCAGTTACTCTATGCATTGCTTGATGTAAAATGGATAGAGGATTTGTTTATATCTTTTGTTGAATCTTTTTCACGGCTCGCTAGATAATTTGATAAGCCAATATTTTTTTTTTATGTTTCAAAATACAGTTAACCAACATGTTAACTAATCGATTACAATAAATTGGATTGCCTCGCTACCTTGCTAAGAGGTTTAGTGGGCAGATAGTATTAGCATTATTTACGTAGTTTCTTGTTTCTTGTGCTTTGTTTATCACATTATTTTGCATATGTTGTGCTTTCTATATTATTTACTATGTCTTATTTGCTATGTCGTGGTCTACATCTGTATTGTCTGTTTCAAACTATCGTGTTATATATTGGTTGAGTCAAGGGTTTCTCAAACAAGTTCTCTGTCTCCACAAAGTAGAAGTAAGATTTGTATATATTTTACTCTTCCCAGGCTCCACTTGTGGAAATGTTGTTATTCATACAATCACAATTATTATGATTCCACCGATTCTAAATACTAAATTCGCCTCTATAGGAAAGGTTTTCGATGCTCACACCTCCCAATTATATGACCCAAGAAATTAAAGGACTTACAATCGTAACTATAGAATCAAAGCCTTTTGAAGCGCCATTAGGTGGGGGGTAAGTCTTTCATTGTAGCAAATAGGAATGTGTCTGTCTGTTCAATTTTATACAAGTTTAAATGCTTACTTTTACACACCCAAAGTTAGAGGGTATAGATGTCACCTGAGACAAGTTAAAAGACACATTTATGTATTATGCCGAAATTATACACTCATTGTACATGATCATACTCATATTATACATGGCTTATACACATATTATACATATTTAAGTGCTGATTAATATTTTATATTTGATCCACTTTATAGCCTCTAGCATTTTTTCTAATCTCCATGTTTTTTACTTGTAGACTGCATCTCCCCAGAAAACATCAAAAAGAGTTTTGAACAATGTCAAGAAATTGTTCTTCTGCGTGCCAAAGGTATCGTCTTTAAAATAACTAGCTTATTCCTGTATTTATTACTCGCTCTGTCTCAATTTATGTGACACACTTTCCTTTTATTTAGTCCATCGCACAAAGAATGCCACTTCACTATGATTTGAAATATCGCCCCTATAATGAAATAATTTGGTAAAGAAGTACTTTAGACCACAAATTTCAAAGTTTCTTTTTCTTGTGAAGTACTTTTGTATTGTCTTGGCAGTGTCAGTTGTGTCTATGCACTTTAAACCTTTGACAATCTATGTTCCTGCAGATTTCTGCTACAAAACTTTATGCAACCATAGATTTAGACAAGGCTAGAGTTGGAAGAACGAGGATCGCGGAAGATGAGCCTTCCAACCCTCACTGGAACGACACATTTCGATTATACTGTGCACATGAGGTTTCTAACATCATTTTTACAGTAAAAGATGAGAATCCTGTTAGTGCAACACTAATTGGAAGAGCTTATCTCCCTGTTGAAGAAGTCTTGAATCGATATGTAGTCGACAGATGGGTACCACAATTAGATGAAGATGGACATCCAATAAGTGGTCATTCAAAAATCCATGTAAGGTTGCAGTTCTTTAGCGTAAAACAAGACAGTAACTGGTCTAGGGGCATTACTTCCCCTGCATTTGGAGGAATCCCGTATACGTTTTTCAAGGAGAGACAGGGGTGTCAAGTTACACTTTACCCCGATGCAGACATTTCAGACGATGATATCACTAGTTATCTCAAGTCACAAGGACTTTTCGAACCTCAGAGATGTTGGGAAGATATTTTTGATGCAATCAACAATGCAAAGCATTTGATTTACATAGCTGGATGGTCTGTATACACGAAAATTACCTTGATTCGAAATCCAAAAAGGCCAAAGGTAGGCGGAGAACTTACTCTCGGAGAGCTCCTGAAAAAGAAGGCGAGCGAGGGTGTTAATGTTCTTTTGCTGATCTGGGATGATAGAACTTCAGATGAGGTACTAAAGAAAGATGGACTAATGTCAACTCATGATCAAGAAACCGCGGATTATTTCAAGAACACGGATGTCCACTGTTGTTTATGTCCGCGTAATGCTGATAGTGGAAAGACAGTGATTCAGGGGTTTCAAGTTGGTACAATGTTTACTCATCATCAGAAGACGATCATGACAGACACTGAAATTCCAGGAGGGATGTCACAGAAAAGAATGATAGTGAGTTTTGTTGGTGGTATTGATCTTTGTGATGGTCGATATGATACTCGAGATCACTCATTATTCAGGACATTGGACACGGTACATAAGCAAGATTTCTATCAGCCATGCTTTCCAGGCTCTTCAATCGCTAAAGGCGGTCCAAGAGAGCCTTGGCATGACATTCATTGTAGGCTAGAAGGGCCAGTTGCGTGGGACGTCTTGTATAATTTTGAGCAAAGGTGGAGGAAGCAGATTGGAAATAGATTTATCTATTCAATGGATGAGGTTGATAAATTTCTCATTCGTCCAACGGAAGTTACAGCATCAAGGGATCGAGAAACTTGGAATGTTCAAATTTTTCGATCCATTGATGGTGGTGCTGTTATTGACTTCCCTGAAACACCTGAAAAAGCTTCTGAGGTAGGTCTTGTTACTGGAAAAAATAACGTCATTGATCAAAGTATCCACGACGCATACATTAGTGCCATTCGTCGAGCTAAGAGTTTCATTTACATTGAAAACCAATACTTTATTGGAAGTTGCTATGGTTGGAAGCCAACAGAAGATATCAAGCTCGAGGATATTGGAGCTTTGCATCTTATCCCTAAGGAGCTTTCGCTTAAGATCGTCAGCAAGATTCAGGCAGGGGAGAGGTTTACGGTCTACGTTGTTATTCCAATGTGGCCAGAAGGTATACCGGAAAGTGATTCTGTTCAAGCAATCTTAGATTGGCAAAAAAGGACAATGGAAATGATGTACACAGACATATGCAATACCCTTAAGGCTAAGGGAATCCCTAATGCTGATCCTAGAGATTACTTGACATTCTTCTGTCTTGGAAACCGTGAAGTCGAAAAGCCTGGAGAATACAAACCTCCTGAGAAACCAGTTCCTGATACTCATTATGCAAGAGCTCAAGAATCCAGGCGCTTTATGATCTACGTTCATTCAAAAATGATGATCGGTGAGTCAACCATTTTAATTTGTTTATCTCACGTTCCTTTTTAATCCATTCCACAAAGAATGTCTTTTTCCCTAAGTTGCGCAGACTCTTCATTTTCAATGCCACACTAGTGTCAGATTCTCCAAAAATACTTTGGAGAATCCGACACTCACCCGCTGACATTTTTGAAGAGTCCGAGCAACATAGCTTTTTCCTTTTCTAGCAACTCTTAATTCTAACTTCCTATACGACATGTTTAAGACCACAAGACTAAAGAACATTCTGTTACATTCTACCCATCTTTAGTTTAAGACTATAAGATTCAAAAGTCGTCTTTACTTTCTTAAACTCTATGTCAAGTCAAAACCAGACGAACTTTTTGAAAACGGAGGGAGTACCATTATCCCTATTAGTAGAATTTGATCAAAACTAACTAATGCTTGCTTCTTTTGATCTTTATTGCAGTTGATGATGAATACATTATAATTGGATCTGCTAACATCAATCAAAGGTCAATGGATGGTGCAAGAGATTCTGAGATAGCTATGGGTGCCTACCAACCATACCATCTTGCATCTAACCAACCACCTAGAGGGAAAATATACGGTTTCCGAATGTCCTTATGGTGTGAACATCTAAACTATGCAGATGACTCATTCGCGGATCCCTCGAGTCTGGAATGTGTTAGGAAAGTAAATGGCATGGCTGATGAGAGCTGGAAACTTTATTCAAGTGATACATTTGATCTAGATCTTCCAGGGCATCTTCTTCGCTACCCTATCGATATTTCGAGCAATGGACAGATTACAACACTTCCTGGATTCAAGCTATTCCCAGACTCAAAAGCTGCTGTTCTTGGGAACAAATCTCAGTTTCTCCCACCTATTCTCACTACATGATGTACATTTATATCTTGGTACAAACCAAGAACATGTAATATTTGTAAATCTGACCATTTGGAATTTTCTTTTTGAGTAACATCCACTAGGCAAGGGCAAGCCTGGTGCATTAAAGCTCCCGTTATGCACAGAGTCCCAAAAAGGGCCCGATCACAAGGGTATATTGTACTTAGCCTTACCTTGCATTTCCGCCAGAGGCTATTTCGAAAGCTTGAACTCGTGACCTCCTGATCACATAGAGGCAACTTTATCAGTTACTCCAAGGCTCCCCGTAACATCTACTACTTACCAAAAATTACACCGCAAGGCTCAATTATTTCTAAGAGTGTCACGCTTAATAATTATACTTTCTATAAATATATATACCAATATACATGTATATACAAATTTTCAACTGAGACCACCGAGTGGCATGGCTCCCCCTCTAGTAAGCCCTGTGCGACAGGCTTGACTCATTTAAATTCCCGGATGTCACGGATGATCAATTTACACTTAACTAAACACAATTTCTATATATAGCAGTAGCACCACTATAATATGCAGATGAGATGTTTATATATATGATCAGAAAAGATAGGATAAATCATAATCATAATCAAAATCATATAGAGACACTAATTGTTCATTGTTATAATAATCAGACTCCAATAATAGCCAGGATTCCAATCTCTTATATTCTTCACAAAAATCCAAATCTTTGCTTACTTGATCTTGAGGTGGTGGAGATGATGAGATAATTGAACCATTATATCCAGTGAGTTGTTGAACAAGATTCTTGAAGTTACATGACTCAGTAATATATACTTTTGGTTTCAACAATTTTATCAACTTTTGAGATTGGGAATTATTCATGATGATTTATGTATGTTCCCTAGAACAAAGGAAATTGTAATTTGGGGATCATAAGAGGAGGTATTAATATATACTCATTTTGTAAAGGGAAAGACTTGGTATATGATATATGGTATTTACAAAAGATGCTAAAAATGATGTTTATTATACACTAGGGTGTGTGTTTTTGGCTTACCATGACTCAATGGATTTTAAAAATAATTTCTTTTATATATAATTAAAATTTCTGAATATTTATCACTTTAAAAAAATTATAATATAACAATGAAGATGGTTCAAAAATTACACAAGTTCAAATCTCGCGTGAAGAGTTCTTTCATTTCTAGAGTCTTCTAGTTCAAATTTCTAATTTTGCCGCTGTATTTGAATCTGAAGTATCACATACTTGATACTTTTTTGAATTCTTAAGTTTAAATTTTTAATTTTGTTTCGATTCAATTTTCGAATATGATATCAAATTATATATGATGATCTTGTTTTTCAAGAATCCTTTAGCTCAAACTTCTAACCTATCTTTAGCATTACAGTTTTGTAGTTTTCAGAATTTCCTTATACAAATTTCTGACTGTTATTTACTATCTTTTTCCATTCATATGTCAACACAAATTTTGAACTTATTAAGAATATGCTAAGAATTGTAATTATATGGATTGATGGTTTGTTTTTTGTGTGATGGGCAATTAAAGACATATGCCACTTTTGTTGGATTTGACAGGGTAACGATTGTGAACTAGACAAACAATCAAATAACAAAGTTGTCTTATTATGCTGGTACTAGCATCCAAAGCTGAGAGAAGATTAAATAAGTGGTGAAAACTAAAGGCAGACCTAAATATTGAAAAATCACCAAAACTAATTAGATTTTTCTTTTTTCTGGGAAATTTGGTTCCTCAATTTGGTGTTCGCTATAAGGGTCATGATTCTTCGATCCACACTTTTTCAAAATCAAACACCAAAGAACCGAACCGAAATTTGCTAAAACCAAACCCCTAGTGAAAACACCTTCAAATTTGGCTCAAATCATTACTTTCATCTCCAAACTATTCATAATACTAAAAACACCCTACACTTTTTTAAAACTATTCAGCTAAGACAGAAATGTAACATAAAAATTAAAGCTTAAAATAAAATTAAACAAAAAGAGGCAACATTAAGCTTCTTCCCTGTAGACTTGAGCTCAGACAACATACTTTATTCCCACCCTTTTCTGCAGCATCAGCTCTTCATGCCATCACCAATTAGCCTGCAGGGAGTTAGTAGCCATGCCAAATACACTCTTCACTGAGATTAATCTGAGGAAAAAAAAGGAAAAGTATTACGGCTCAAGATCAAAAGCAAACTAAATTACTTGCAACAGAAAAATACTTTTTTATAATTTAAGATATAAAACACCAGCAGCAATTTAGCACGAAAAAAATTATGGTATGAAAGTGATAGAAAATTGCCAGAAGTAGGAAAGTACGTTTTTGCAAAGGAGAAAAGAACACTAACATGATGTCTTAGTAGTCTTCGTCTTCGGAGTAAGAGTCATCATTGTATTGGTCAAATATCTGATATTCTCCGATACTTTGATCATCTTGCTCATCATCCACCCCTGTTGTACACGATGGGAAATTGCCAAAGAGCTCTTGCAAGTAATCTCTTGAAACATTATCATGGTTTGTATCTGCGTAGCATATAGGAAACTAAAATTGCCAACAATATCCTTGGCACACAATGTCAAAGGTTGATAAATCAGAAGTTGATCGCTAGAAAACCCTGGAAAGGAAAAGACTTGAGGAGTATGGCTCTAAACAACAGAGTTAGGCCTTGATGCTTATTATGACCCAAAGTGAACTTCTCTTTTATCACAAAGGGAATCATCACTTCACAACAGAACATTTTTCCCCCACTTTCTTCTTGTCTTGTTAGGACTAGGCTTAAAACCAAGACTCGACAAGACTAGGCCCTAAAGGGAGGGTCTAACGGTCCAGAGCTAGAGTGAGAATCTTAAGCAAGGCTTGAAAAACATAAGTCACTAAGTGACTTCCCATCTGACTAAGCCTTGCTGAGCAAAGTTGCCCAACACCTTTGCTGGTGAGCATTGGTAGATAAATTGGAGGAACAAGCTACTCCCCTATACATTTATCCATGTTACTACAACATTCTACCCTCTAGTTCTTTTTTGTTAATTACTTTTCTGCTTCTTTTGTCAGCCTGTGGAAGAAAAGAAACAACAATTACTAAGGATAAATCTCATCAAATTTCCTAGAAGAATTCTTTTCTATACCAGAGCAATTCTCTTGCAGGTTTACTGATCATTCAACTAATCTCATCCATCAGCATGTAAACATAAGAGAAGAATCATATTAATATGGTTTTATTCCAAGGATACGTGGATCATCATGTAGAGAGACATCCCCTTCCTGAACAACCAAAGAAGATGATGCATCAGGTGACTTTACAATGAGTAATGAATATTACAAAGTACTTGTGGATGCATCTCATATATAAATACTTACGAGGTCAAGAGATTCATATGCATCCATCTCTTCTTCAACATTATCATCCTCAAACTCATCTTCATAATCTTCTAAATCATCAGGTTCATCAACCTCATGGTTTTCTGCCAGTTCATCGACTTCATTGTTTTCCGTTTCTGACATTTCAAGGAACTTAATTAAGAGAAAATACTTGAGTGAAGGCACTAACATTATTACAATGACAACTAGTTAGAAGACAAAATATATCAAAAATAAGGTTAAAATAAAATCCAGAAGTTTGAAAGTACTCCAGAGAGCAAATCAGCTGTAGGAATAATTTCAACTTTAATAATTGCAATTCAGAAGTTTCCGAAAATACTACAGTTTACATTAACAAGTAAGTTTCCTGATAGATAATTATGTCAACAATTAAATTCATAAAATAGACTACAAATAAATCGACTGCTTTAAACCTTTATTGACTTTTTCTTGCTCTTCCGATCTTGCGACTTTCACAAAATTGTGATTTCTTTTTGCCTTTTCGAAGCGGGCGGACATAGAATTTAGTAAAGACTCAGCACGGGGATGAGGACATACTGACATAAATCTCACATCAATACAACGTCTCAAGCAATCAACAGTATGAAAGGAGAACCATCCTGTTGCACTCTGCAAATTAAATAATCAACGGAAAAGTATCATTGGTGATTTCTTCAGTATTTTCGTAATACACAAATATGACACCATTCAAGCAAATCAGAATACAACACACACGCACACAGCCAACCCCCAGAAAGCGAAAAACCAATTGTCTAATATACATAAGGAGGAACAAGGCACCAGGCAAAGCATGTTGGATATAATTGAATAAGTTCATAGGGATACATCCAATTGGAGAACCAAAAGACAAAGAAAAAAACGGAAGTTAAAGAATAGATGAACATCAAGAGGTAACATGAACCTAAGCACAAATAGAAAGTAAAAAAATCAGTCTCTAGTGGACAAATCCATTTGCATCTCTTCTACACCAATTGACTTCTAATCCTCAAGATTTTCAAGTCAATTGATTTAATTATCTTTCAGAATAAGAGGTCTTTTGAAAAGAAATACGACTTTTGACAATATGTGTGTGGTAATCCATACAGTGAATAACAAAAGTCTTTTTTATCTTCTGCAGGAAAAGGTAACCAGGAAATTTGATACACCTGCGTCAGAAAATCCAATCATACTGAACTAAAGTTTATGTTGTTTCTGATTAGTAGAAAGCAAGGGCATCATAAGCACCAAAAACCATCCATGCATCAACATATATTGCATACTGTAGCAAACTTACATTTCACAAACCTGAGAAAATATATAGGTGGCATTCTCATCGAGAAGCAATTTTTTACTAAATGATAACATACATTGCAAGTTTCTTCCTTTGGAGGTTTTTTGATTTCTTGTTGAATGTAGTCATCCTTGAGTTCACAAAGCTGCAATGCTAGCTGACATTTACACGGAAAAACACGAAAGGCACATATATCATCCCATCTATGTCGCAATCTGTAGGAAAAAAAAAAAAGAAAATACATTAGCTGGATTTTTTGGAGATTTCACAAAACCATCAAGAAGGCCTGGGAAATGATTCCTCCAGTCATCTTTTGGGTTGTGTGGAATGAAAGAAACTGTAGGTGTTATGATGGGATATCAACTCCAACTTAAGCCCTGAAAACTAGATGCATAGTTGTTTTGTTTAGATGGAATTTTCTTAGTCCTGTTAATAGCATGGAAAAATTTTTTTGGACTTTGTTAGCTCCATGGTTCTGGTATAGGTTTTTGTAATAGGAGCTAACAGTTATTTTTTGCTTCAAAAGCCTAATGGCTTTTGCTTTTGTAATTTGGCACCCTCCAGTTGCCATATATCTATGACAACATCTTACTTCATCTTTTAAAAAAAAAAAGAAATTACGGCATAGAAAAGAGTATATCATTTAGCTATCATTATCCACTAAGACCAAATCAAAT